>JAYMFT010055716.1:0-15091 GCA_038088735.1 Panulirus argus | reverse complement strand
TGATAAAAACTTCTCACTGCTTCCAGCAGTTTACCTCCCACACCATATATTCTTAAGACCTTCCTCAAAGCCTCTCTGTCAACCCTATCATATGCCTTCTCCAGATCCATAATGCTACATACAAATCTATCTGTTTATCTAAGTATTTCATATACATTTTTCAAAGACAAAATATATATCATCAAAAAGTCAGTAGTTCAAAGGAAAATGTGTAAAATTCTGATAGGACATGAAAAACCATTCATAAAATAACTGCATGATTTAAATTTGTACCTGAAGTTATCTAGTTACATCTGAGTGTTATGAGCATACAACAGATAAAGGACATTACTACAGCATTGTGAGATATCATGTGAAAAGTCAGGTCTTCCTCTGGGACGAAAATTTTATAAGTCGAGTTCTTGTTCATATATAACTCAGGGAGCCGATGATGGCAACGAGACTTGGTGGGGATATTGTTGTTGAGAGGCTTTAGAAGGGACTAATACAATGGTGTTTAGCTGTTAAAACTAGCCAGGTGGTCTTCTACAACCCTCCAGAAGAATCACTTGTAATGATGTTTTCGTGTAAAGCCTAGATGGACAGTAATGCTCTAAGTGTCATAATAAGAGTCAAGATAATGTTAGAAGTGTCATATCTGCTCATTGCTACATGATATCCCTGCCTTACGGCAACATCTCATAGGTATTTGGACACTCGCATATCACTCCACTTACCTCCCCATTTTCTGTACTACTCTTGCCTCCCCCTCTCCATCCTTCCTACCTAAGTGCGCTGTTCTGCAACATGTTTGTTCTGTCCCGGCCATGAGCCTCAGGCGGGCCCCACTCTAACCCTGAATGCGAAAGTCTTATCTATTTTAGTTTGCTATGGAGTCAATGCATTGTATGCAGGTACATGATTATTTGCTGGGAGATGACCCACTTCTGTTCTTTAATACTATGAACAAATATTAGATCATATTCATTTGTATATTTGGCCAAAGTAACATACTAACATGTACAGTCATATTACACACACACACACACACACACAAGCAAAATCATTTTTTTATGGAAATTTTAGTTTTTGTTTTGTATATGGCTTGTTTGTACTACGTATTACAACTCAGTTGTTAGGAGCTTCCTGGTGTTGAGGAGTTTGGCCCTGCTGCTATGGGGATGATATTGATTGTCCTACAGCCAAAATTATACATTTTACTGAGTTGCTGGAGTGAGGCGGTGATATACTCCATGTACCACTGCTGTTGTACCCATTCCATTCACCATCAGTCTTTTTACATATCCATCACTGACACCCTCACCCATCCTTGTAACACTCACTGTTGAGCTTATCGCACTCCAGTGGATAGCGTCGTCATGGACAATCAGGTCATCTGTTACCAGACTTTCCCACTGACGGCTATCATTGTCCTTTAGCAGATAACTTCGTCTTAGACCATCAGGTCTTCTGGTGGATGTCTTTCCTGTGTACAAACTTAAAACTCGCTTTTTAATAACTCTCGACCGCAGAGAACCTAATAGCTCCCAGGATTCCCATCTATCCTGTAGTACTGATCACCCCGGTGTCGCATATATTTAGTCATTACATCCAACTTGAATAGCATTCATTTTCCTCCCTTAGTTGCCATCACCCATTTCGTTCCAACCACCCCCATAAGACCTACATTGTAACATTCACATCTGCTTGTACCCTTTTTCCTCATAGCAGCTATTTCCCCCCCCCCCCACTACCCAACACCACCACCATCTAAACCCATAACACACCTGTACCCGTATCGCCCATTCGACCCCTGTGACAGCCCGTCCACACCTCTGCCCGCAGAGCGTATCCCTCTACCACTTTCTTCCTTACTCTTGTTCCTGCCCTCACAGCACCCCTTCCTCCTCCGAGATGTTTACCTCTACACATCTGGCGTGCCTCACCCACGTAGTGTCGACTCCAGGGTGGCATGTATTATAGTACAGCGCTGTCTGCCCTCATAACGGTCGTTTCCAACCAACTTGATGCCGTGCGAGTCTCAGTTGTCCTCCCCATCTGCCGAAGCTTTGCCTCCCCCTCGCGGCCCTGCCTGTCACGCCGACCATCAAACCAATCAACCTCTGCTCCCCATACGCCCGTCAGCGTCCCGATCTCATGACTGCCACCCCTCACCCCTCCACCTCAACAAGGCGGCCCTTACGAGTACCAACCCCTCTTCCTTACGTAGTGCACTCTCAAAGTTTAATTACAGATGAGAACTGATTAGCATGCTGGGAGGAGTTTGCTTATAATTATTGCTGTCGGGACTAGCTGGTTTAAACTGTGTGTGCGTATGTGTGTGTTTACACTGTATAGTTATATTGCTGTAACGTGTTAGGGTGAGAGCCAGGGAGTGTGTGGAAGAGAAGGAGGGTGGCAAGAGGTGTAGGCAAGAGATTTTTGTGTGGGTATCTATGCATAATATAGAGTATACGGATATGGATGTATGTATGCATGAGTGTTTGATGAGCATGAAGTATACTGCTCTTTGATATAGTGCTGGTCATTGTATTGGTTCTTTATTTGGTTGAGGGTAAGAAAGTATCGACTCTCAGTATGAATGCTGTGACTCCTTGGACCTTGAATATTATCTTAGCAGTGAAGTTCATCCACCTCCTGTTTTCTTAGGAACATCGTCTTGGTTATCACTGTTGCCACCTGGTGGCGATGGTGTTGGTGGAAGTCACGGTTTCTTATCAGCTTTACAGTGTCTGTAAACCCACAGCTCCTCAAGCGATGACTATGTACACATCATTTGTCTGTCCTAACATATATAGTGAGTAAACTGACTTTTTGTTTGCTTTGTTGTCCGGTAGGGTGAACTGCCTCGAGAATAGCCTTACATATGTGATTGTAACCTCGTAACAAGAAGAAAAGAAAGAGGATGTGTCGGTGCGTGTGTGAGGGCGATACATTATGCGTGTCCACACGTCTCTTCCCCCCCTGCCCCCCCCCCACCCTCCCAAAACACACACACACACACACACACACACACACACAACACAGACATACGCGCGCATTCGCTTTACCTCCCAGCTGCCTTTTTAATTTGATCAAAGGACACCTGTGAAGCGGGGATATTAGTCTTTTTGGGGACTTGTTTATGTCCCCTTCTGCTCCTCCCCAGGGTGAGGCGGGGGCATCACAGTGGTGGCGGTAGGGAAGGGAGACGCGGCAGGGGCCGGTGCACCCACCCTCCCGCGGGAGTGGCTTTGATCTGGTAAAACCCGCTACTAGTTTGTTGCTGTTCCGCACGTGATGTTGATGGATCATGTGTCCCCTCTCTCCACCCTCCCTCACTGTTTTCTTTTTTTTTTTTTTTTTTTTCCTGCTCCTTTATCCTGCCTCGCTCTTCATCGTCTCTTCTGCACGTCTGTGTGTTTTTGTATCTTCTTCATGCTTACTGTCCTCCTCTCTTCACACATACTGTGCTGTCGCACCTTTCTCTCTGCAGTTTCGTGCCTCACACTGTGCGTCGCTTCCCATACTTCTTTGCTGCATTGCCTTTCTTCCTCTCCCGTAGTTCGTCTCTTTATCTCCTTTTTTGTCGCTTTTTCTGATCGTCTCACCTCTACTCGCTGTCTCTTTTTTTAGCTGTGTCTCCTCTTTTCTCTCCCTCTCTTATTGTTTCTGGGCACCTTATTACCTCACCTTTGCTCTCTTCGCCGTCTCTTTTCTCCCTTTTTCCCATTGCGCATGGCCTCTTCCCTCATATCTACCATCACTGTCTTTTTCCTTTGATTTCCTCTTCTCTGTGCTGTCTTCTTCTTCTCCTTCCTGTATCTGCTATCGTTGTTTTTCTGCCCTCCAGCGTCTTTCCTTTCCATAGTATTTTCTTCCTCTCCTCCTAGGAATCCTTTAAACCCTTGCCTCTCTCTTCTCTCGTCCCTTGCCGTTTCCTGTCCGTCCTCACCATTCATTTCTCTTTTCTCTCTCTCTCTCTCTCTAGACTCACAGTCTCCTCTCTTTTCGATGTCATTCATTTCCACACTACGTCCCACCGTCTCCTCTCTTGGTATCAGGAGCTGTCCACTTCTGTTCTCTGTTTGGCTATCGGTGAAATCCTTCGATTCACCACGTTGTCTGGGGAGACTGTCGAGCTGCTCCCACACTGACACGGAAAGGGTGGTGTTTTGATAGGTGCCGCAGACAGAGGGGCTCCCTCTCAGTTATCACCTCTTAAGTTAAAGCAGGGGTGGGCTCCTTTCTCCGACGCCACTCTTTTTTTTATGGGCTTTGTGTTGGAGGGGACGTCATAGAGCGTCGTCCGGCGACACTTCCATACTCACTGTTTCTCTCTGCCGTCTGGTGAGGCCCCTTTTTTTAAGACTTCTGCTGAGGGGGCGAATCCATTAAGGCACCTGGGGTCTTTGTGCGACTGGGTTCTGGGTTGGACGATTGACGCGGTCGGGGGCATTAGGAAACACGTACGCACGTTGGAGGGCAGAGGCTCGTTTGTGTTCCAGACCCCCTTCATGGGAGTGAAGACCTGGCCTTTGACCTGACCCAAACCCGTAAGGGTAAGAGTCAGGTAAAAGACCAAGCCCTTATGTCCAAGGGTCCGTACCGTTATGATCAAGGGTCGTACCGTCGTGCTCAGTGTTGTCGTGTTCAACGGGCCGACCTTCGTAAGTATCATGCCGTTCCTCTTATGAGCGAAAGGGATTATAATACCCCAGGCCTACGCAAGACCCAGCGGCACCCGGGTGTGACTTAGCATCAAGTCAGAGATTTCCCTGACTTGTTGGTTTCGGGCTTATTCGCCATCCTGATCGGGGAATGGCAGCCATGGCATTATGGGCTCAAGCCTCGATTATACCAGGAAACGCTTCTAGTAACTCGAGGTCTTGGTGGGTGATGGACACGACCACAGACAGAACTCCTACATTTGGATAGTGATCACTAATTAGAAGGAACTTTTACTGGGGAGAGGAGGGTCTGCTGCAGTAAGGCTATAGGAAAGGACGGTAGGATGAGCAACCGTCCTTGAATAAGTAATTGGGTAGCACTGAACAACGTTATGTGCTGATGCGGCTGAGTGTACATAGGGATGAATAACAGAAGACCTAACGGTCTATTACGAAGTTATATCTGCCGGAGGACAGTCATGACAGTACATGGGAAAACCAGAGAACAGAAAACCAGATGGATTATGACGAAGTTTTGTGCTGGATATCAGCAATAGCATTCCGAGTTCATCATCACCTGTTAGAAATATAGACGCTTGGTCACCCTAAGGCTTTGACGGAAGTACCCTCCCCAAAGCACGTAGTCGGGGTATGGAGAGGGACAGGGAGGTTAGCCGCTCGTTGAGGGCGGTGGTATCAACATGTTTACAACGTGCTCCATGGAGGGTTCTTGTGACGTGTTGTGGTGGTGGACGGTGACCGGTGACTAACAAGGTGGAGCTGTCGGTGTCTCGGGGTCGTCCACATGTTGTGACTACCAGTTCTGGTCGTGACCTCAGCCTTGATATGAGAACGACGGCACGACCCAAGGGGTCGTAACGACACGCCCAAGAGGTTAACGACTTTTGTTTGCGATTATGATGGATGTTTTAAAGCGCGTTCGTAGTACCGAGGGATACAGTGTGTGTGTGTGTGTGTGTGTGTGTGTGTGTGTGTGAAGGAAGGCCTCGGCCGCACGCACCAGTCTCTGGATCTCACGGTTGACGAGGGGAAGGACGCAGCGCGGGTCGACCGTGCCTGTGCACGTGGGGTGAGCATGATTCGGGGTGAGGTGGTACACAGGCTGTCGTCTGTGATGACGTGGCATGACACACACACACACACACACACACTGGTCCAGCAGACGCGCACCGCTATCATGTTTACAGCGGCCGGTGTGCCGCCCTTATGGAGTTAAACCAGGTTTTTTTTATTTCTTTTTATATGAACATTTAATAGTTCTTAACGCACGGTTGAGTCTTAATTATTGACAGTTGCAGCAACGATTTTTTTTTTAAACAGAGGGAGGTATTGTATTTTTTGTTTCCATGAATAGAGCGTCGGTTTTTTCTTGTTTTATGGGGGAGACCGGAAGTAATTAGATATATTTTAAGAGTAATTAGATATATTTTAAGATTATGCCTATTCGCGTATTTTGAGCTGGTCTCAGGTGGCGAGAAGTGTGTACAAAATGTAAGAGTGGCCAGCAGCAGCCACGTGTAGTATGCTTGAGTAGTGATTTTGAAAACTGGCATAGGTCATGTTGGCGATGGTTTAAGGGCGTGGGGATGTGTGCGCATTTGGTGTAAGTCACGCCCGGTGTGATGAGGGGAGCGTGTGGCGATGGATGTAGTGACGTGTGGGGGTTTATCACAAGATGTGGCGATGGGTGATATCCTGACGGGGGAATGGGTGACGGATGGAATGATGAGAGTCGAAGTGCCGGTTTTCCCTCTCCGCTCCGTGGGTGTAGTGGGGAGAGGTATTATTAACTGGTTCTCAGGTGGACGCCATGCTGAGAGAGGAGGGAACCAGCTGGACACAGCGAGATATGATGAGTGAACCTCGCGGATTGGGGCATCTGGGCCGACCTGGTATATCCTTGGAGACAGTATGTGAGCCTTGGTGGGCTGAGGGCCTCGAGTGACTCGTGGTGATGACGGGGGTTATATAGGAAGTTGCGGGCTGCGTTGTTGTTGGGTTTTACGGCCGGTGGATATGTGATTGGTGAGGGGAAGGATTGTAGGGTGAAGGGGCGGTGATGGGCGAGTGTCTTGAGTGGAGGGGCTTGGTGAGCGATACAGCGCTCTGGTGTCCTTTGGGAAAAGTGGCTTATAGGTGGATCTCAGTCCACACGACTGACGAACGGGAGATTATGGGTGAAATTATATATATATATGGAGGTGAAAGCTGGTAGGAGGAGGCCACCACACCCGACTGGCAGGCACTGAATCTGTTGCTGGCCATTATCTCGTCGTATAAAGGAAATGCGGCTGAATGTCAAACATTTTTCTACCGCAGTTATGTGGGAACCTTGTGAACTTTGTGTTAAATACGGTGTCAGATGATAACTGAGGCTACGCATCAGCAGATTTGAAAGGGGGTGCAACCAGTTACTTTACTCATGTTCTGGAGCGTCCGCGGGAGTGAGTGAGTGAGGAATAGTAATGGGGATAAGAGGAAGAAGGCTACAAAGAGGGAGGAGAGGAGGGCGGACTTATTGAGGAAAGAGGGATTGGTACGGCAGGGGACGGGAGCAAGTAAGGTGAGGAGCTTCGATGTTCTTGTAATTGCGCGTATTCCTTGCGTGTTGCGGTTATACGTCAAAATACAAAACATCACATGTATCTCAGTGGTGCACGTAATAGGTACCACAAGCATCCCACGTATACCGAGGTTATATTTGTGTAAACATTACTCACATCGTTAGTATGCCTTTTGGGGGTAGACGTAACATATTTAAAGCGGCAAACAATCGACAAACTAGTTATTTACATACACCTTGTACACTTTGAAACCGTTCTCCGCTTCCTCTTGTCGCCTTCTCCGTCCATCTCTTTCCGTACCGCCTTGAACCATCCTGTGAACACGATGCGCCATCCATTCACGCACCTCCCTGCACGTCACTGTGTCACATTCGTGATCTCTGTTGTTGGCAACTCGTGTACTTCCCGTATACAACTCACTGTGTGATATTTTCATTATAGTTTTAGTGATTTCAGTGATCATAGTTGTCGTACTCGGGTCAAGATGAGAGTCGTTATCGTACGCGTTGTAGTGATGCTAGTCTGCTAGATCTAGTGATTTTTATTGTATTGATTTTATGCAGTATGGCCGTATGTCCTGCACAACCCTGAGCCGGAGACCAAATTCTACGGTGGCAGGAACCCAATGGCATTTCTGTTTACTCATCCGCTAATAACTTCATTGTTGAGTTGGCGAATTATTTCAGACGTTGTTCGATCGCCCCGGGCACGAGGTCTGGAGCATGCCCAGTGTACTACTATTTGACCAAAAGATTTAGATGCAGTAATTATTTGTCGTCAAACAGACGACTGTACAGATAACAGGGCCAGGCTGCTGTGCATGTTTGCACTGCTCGTCGCCAATGAATGTGGGGTTCAGTCCTTTCATATTGTACTGCTGGCGACCAGGAAGGGATTGAAGAGTTTCATGATCACCAGCGTTGTGGCTTGACGAGCGGGGCCGGGGGCGCCCCCTGGGGGACGGCGGGAATCGTGGGCATGGTGGTGGCTGGCGCCGCCCCCATCGTGGGAGCTGTGCTGGCTCATCCACCCGCAGGTTTATATTGGTAACTTGAGAGTGGAAGAGGAAACGCTGATATGAAGGGATTTACTGTGGGGGCGGGCGGGAGGGAAAGCAGAGGAGAGCTAATGATCTCTCAGATGATGTGTGTGTGTGTGGCACGACGCGCTGTTACTGTGTGCATGCGTTATGTGTGTAATTACTTGTTTGTTCTGAACTGGAGGTGAGTTTAACGCTCGTAGGGCCCCATCTCATGAATATTCTTTGGTACAGAACAATCTTTTAAACATATGTACGCTGACCACATTTACCACGCAAGCCGTTTTAGTGTATTTCATTCTTCCACCTCATTAAACATCTTTTTTTTTTTCATAATTATTTTGATTTCACGCTATGTCCTCTGTCTGTCCTATCTTTACACATCTTTTAAAGAACTGTTCACTGTCTTTATCATCAGTCCTGTGTCTGGTGTGTGTGTGTAATAAAAATATAATATTATATAATGATAATGAAAGATTTATCGAATCTAGGCAGCTATTCGGTTGATAATACACTGGTGAGATATTACAGAACTGTTGGGTCATAATAGTGTGTGTGTGTGTGTTTGTGTTAGAGAGAGAGAGAGAGAGAGAGAGAGAGAGAGAATGAATTACCCAATTGCTGAGGTTATTCGAGATATCATCGTGTGTAATGGTTGCGAAATATATCGGAGGATCATTTTTATGTTGTGATAAATGACAATGAGGCGGCACTGCCCCGGGATCAAGGATTCGTGGGAACTGCGAGACGACGTCGAGGCTGCTCTGGCAGACGGGACAATCACGTCTCTGCTTATCACATTCTGTCTCTCCTCAGCCTTCGTCTTTATCACTCCTCCTCTCCATTCTTCTCGTGTGTATACTACTTTATTCCTCACCGTATCTCATCTCGTACTCCTTTCCTTCCATTATCATCATCTCTTCTTTGTCTTCCTTCTTTCCTTTTCCTCTCCATCAACCTCCCTCCTGCTGGTGCTTCTGCTCGATGGCCTACGCCGTTGGCCCCCTGATATCAGTTCCGCCACCGTCGTCGCCCGGGTCTCCATGGTGACGTGTAGGCTCTCGTGTCTCTCTAAGGGACACAGTTGGAGATGTCCGATGCGTCGTTTTATTATAGTGGTTGGTGGCTGGTGACTCCTGGGCGGCCAGGGTGCTGGTGGCTGCTGGGCGGCAAAGTTGGTGTTTGGCTGCTGGGCGGCAAGGGTGGTGTTTGGCTGCTGGGCGGCAAGGGTGGTGTCGCGTGCGGGTCTGGTGGTGCAGTCTGGGGGGTAACACTACGTTATAGCGCCGCTGATTATCTCATTGTTGTCGCTGATCCTCTGCTGCGCCGCGCCTCCTCCCACACTCCCTGCTATGACACGCCGCCGCGCCAGACCACGCCAGGCCATTACAGATCCCAAGATTTGACACGCCATTTTTTTTTTCTTTCTTTACCGTCCCTTAAGCCTCTGGGGCATTGACCTGAAGTTAACCTTTAACTTGACCTCTTTGGTGTCGTAATAAAGCATGACCCGTCGTGTACTGAACGCTGTAGTGTAACCTCCTGATTTGAAGTCCATGAGTGCGACGGTGCGATACTTGAACACGACGGTACGTTCGTTGAACACGACGGTACGACCTGATTAGGCATGATGGCCTGGCTTTTGGGTCCGACCCTTGACCCTTAAGGGTCAGGTCAAAAGGTCGGGCCATCACACCCAAAGGGTTTATATACCATCTTGTCTGAAGGGAGGGTTTTAAAGGTCACTGTTTATCCGAGTGCCACCCCTAACGCTTTAGGATTGAACCCAGACTTCTGTCTCGGTGCGTCAGGCGCGGTACTGAGATGAGATGCATTTGCCCCATGCCGAAGAAATGTTTTGGCTTGACTCAACAACATATAGATGGTGGCTAGGGAGAGAGATGAAGAGAGTCTGTGTGTGTGTGTGCGTGTGTGTGTGTGTTTGGGGCGGCGTGTGTATTGGTCGTTAATATCGAGTAATATGAATGTTTATGGCAGCCATGTGGTGCTGGGCTGGTTGATTATTGAATTGTATTAGATCAGTACCTCTTGAATTTTTGATCATTTTTTTTTTGAGTGTGTGTGGATTTCGGTGATTTATTTGTTCGTCTGCGTTATTTTACGTGTGCGTGATTCATGCCGTAATTGTGTATATGTCATTACCAGCTAATGGGGTTAGTGTGTTGGTAATGGTGGCGCGCGGTAACAGGATCTGGGTGATTTCGAAGGCTTTACACACATATTGTCGTTTTCTCTGTGTGAAAATTTTTCAGTGGTTTTGCAGTTGAGAGAGAGAGAGAGAGAGAGAGGACGTGATTTTGCAATAGAGAGAGAGAGAGAGAGAGAGGACTAATTTAATTACGAGTACGTGCGAGTACTGCCTATTAGGCAGGGCGTGCGCTGTTGAGAGAGAGAGAGATGACTTATTTATTTACGACTACTTACTAGTATTGCCTTTCAGGCAGGGCTGGCGCGTAATGCTCACCGCAGGAAAATCATGGGTCACGGAGAACGAGTCGTGTGTGTGTGAGTTCAGGTGTTACATATAGTATGGCATAGAGAGATTAACTGCAAGCTTAAGAAATGACAGCCAGCAGCATGAGAGAGAGAGAGCCGTTGGCCTACGTGTACGGTGGATGGCGGCGATGGATGGCATGTATGGATGTTTAGCGTCGTGGGGATATGCGCCGGCTGACGGGTACGTGCTTTGTAGGTTGCGTGCGGGGGACTTTGTGTGGTGAGGGAGGAGCTTTGTAGCCAACGGTTGTGGACAGCGTAGAATGACAAGAAGAGGTCATGAACGAAAGTTGCGAACGAAGAACGCAGGCCGTGAATGACGTGGATGAAATACGCATGTATTACCTGAAGATGAGTACGATATGGCTGAGGAGAGGCGTGGATGTTTGTGGGTGTGGCTGAGGGGAGGTCACCGTCACCCGTCACGGGCGCAGGCCGCGTATGTATATAATGAATGGCACAAACGGATTTTTAATTTGGGGCCATTACACCGGCACGCTGGGTCTTTTGTCTGTGACCCGGGAGATCGATGGTAATGACGGTGGGGCGTGGGTCTCCTGCTGGTGATGATAGCGATGGGTCCTGCCGGTGTTGATGGTGACAGTGGGTGATAGCGCGACCTGCCGCTGATGGCGATGGTGTTGGTGGTTGCTGGAGGTCGTGGTGAGTCGTGATGTTGGTGGGTTCTACTGATGGTGGTGTTATCGATAATATGGGCTCCCGTGGTGGTGGCGGTGGTGATGATGGGTTATGTTGGTGTCGAAGATGATAGTGCTGGTCCTTGTTATGATGTGAAGTTGGTGATGCTGTCGCTTGTAGTGGTGTTGTTGCTGCAGTTGGTGATGGTGGTGGCAGTGGATGGTATCGGTGGCTATGTTAAACAGCCTGGGGTTGCGCTTGCCATACTGGCAACTGTAATGGTCAGAGATTTGAGGCCGCGTCACCTTCAAGAACTCCCACGTACAGATTGGTTTATTTGGTATATGCTCCTCTGGTGTCCGCATATTCGCTGGTTGTTTTAATCTGCCGGTGACAATTAACAAGCGTTATTTTTCTTGGTTTCTGAGTCGCTCCTACCGCGCCGGCGCGCCCCTTGCCCTCCGGCTCGCCCGCCGTAACCCGTACCCCCACCTCAGCTGGGGCGGATTAAGGGCAGTAATTGGATTTCGTGGCGCAGCACTTGTTAAGTGGAGGAGAGGCATATATTTGGGATGAGCCGAGGTAAGGGTGGCTTGGGCTGTGCTCGACGTCTGGGGGGGAAGGCCAATTGACGCCTTGAGCACGACGGTGCGACCCTTGGGTATGGAGGTGTAGCTCTTTTTCACCCAACCCTCAAAGGGCCAAGCCACCGCACCCAAGGGTCGTCCTGTCGTGCTTGGGGAGGGGGGGTTGACTGTCTACGGGATCCATGAGCGTGACGGTGACGGTGGTGTGTGAGCCTCGGCTCAGATTATGCTAAAGTGGTCAGGGTTGTTAGAGGATGCCGACGAGCACACATCGACATGTTATTGAACTGTTGTGATGGATGGGGTCGTGTTGTAGGAGGGTCGAAGTTGGTCCATATGGCGAGGAACCCTTCGCTGAGGACGGTGTTGGTTGGGGTTTGTTGGGGGTCGATCGACTTCGGCTTCAAGAGCTGTGGTGTTGGCAGGTTGTAGAAGGCAAGGATTACTTCGTCTCTAGCTTCTTCAGGTGATGAATACATGTCTCAGGGAGTTACAGAAGGTCCGAGTGCAACGTGCCAACTCGGGAGTCCATGAGGTCTGTTGTTACTTGTTGATGAATGATTGACACCAGAGACTAGTCTCTACACATACAGGGTTTGTGATACCATTCCATAATGATGTGTTGCCCCACACACTCGAGTAGTAGATTGACCATGCCCAACAAGCCTTATGTTTCACTCACCATGTAACGTGTATAATTCAGTCATTGTGTTCCAGTCCCTGGAGCTTTATTGCACATTACAGTTCAGTGCTCAGCATCACTCGACGATTCGATTTTTTGCCGCAAAAAAAAAAAAAAAGATAAACGATTTTCCGTGCACTTGTACCTATCCTTTGGGCGTTGGCGTACGACCGACACCGTCCACATGATGGTTAGAAGTGCACATTAGATTCGATGCTTCTTTGCGATAGCTTATAAAAAAGAAATGAAGTCATCAAGCCGAGCACTGAACTGTGGGCTGGTCACCAGACCAGCTAAGATGAGGCGTGTATGTGTGTGTGTGTGTGTGCAGACGCCTTGGTGTGTAACCTTTATTTCATGTGACGGTCCTCTGCATATATTACCCTCTACGGTTATGGCCGTGGATTTCTCTTCACGATATCTTAGAAGGAGAGGCACGTGGCCAGCGAGTTCCTGGGAGCCAGGGAGGGGAGGATGGATGGATGGAGGGAACTTGTTGTGTGATAAGTCATGGATGATGGATGGGGCGCGAGGATAGGGAGGGATAGTGGGAGAGACGCCTTTACGAGAGCTTCGAAAGATTGGAGTGGAAAAACAAGATCGATTTTCCATTACCCTGGGTTCAAGTGGGTGTAAATGTTCCGCTGTGTCCGTTTTGATCCCGGACCCGCGAGTGTAGGGCGGCGGCGAGGAGGGGGGAGAGAGAGGCAGGCCCAGAGGGACGTATGTGCCACGCGCATCAATATGCGACGGTGCTGCTCTTTGTCCGGCCAGATGAGTATGTGTCCTCCTCCTCCTAACCCCCCTGGATGGAACATGTGGCCCCAGGAAACATTGCCTGACTTACGATCGCCCCTTAACAAAGGCTGGCAGATAGGCGTCGGTCGGTGTGTTCACGATATGGACGGTGGTTGCGGGCGTCACGCTGCGGCGGCTGCTGTGGTGGGTGGGTGAGTGGTATTAGGCCGTGTGGGCATCACCCCCTCCTGGCCAGCACTCCACACGCCCATCATGCGTTACACGCCGGTTAACGCCATCGCTACAGGAAAGCTTAGAAGCCGACCAGCCATAAGACTCGCTCCCGAGCTGCATGCAAGTCTCCTCTTACCCAAGTACCTCACGCTCTGCCCTTACCTTTCGCATTTAAACCTCGTCACATTCGCTTCACCTTCTCTCATTTTTTTTTTAACCTCATTCATACACTCGCTTGGTAGATTATCACCTTTAGAAACGGTGATAAGAGCGAATGTGTAAGAAGTTCATGAACTGTATCAGACCCTAAGACTGGCAGCCAATGCTAGACGGGTTTGGAACCGGAGTCAGTTTATCAGACCCGTTTATTTAATCCACTCACCCCCTCTTCCACCCTTCCTGCCCAACACGTAGTAGGTCATTCCTGATATTTTTATGTGGTACTTTTGCGGTGGTGTTCACGACTAGGCTTATATCTCCAAAGGCGTTTACGAGCGTGGTGTGGGTTTGGAGGGTTATCGGCGGCTCTGGGAGGTGAGGTGAGGTGCGGTACGTACGACTGTAGTCGAGTCGGGTTAATGTGGGTGTGAGACCTGCAGCGAGCTATGGGTGGGAACCCTTGCCGAGGGCTGGGGTTATTTTGATGTCTGAGATGTTATCATGTGTGTTGGAGAGTTATTTATAGATATGAGGATTCTCTCTCTCTCTCTCTCTCTCTCTCTCTCTGTATGTATGTGTGTGTGTGTGTGTGTGCGTGCGTGCGTGCGTCTCACACCGTTTCCTGGCCTGTAGATCTTTATTCATAATAAAGTAATTGAATCAGATTTTTCGACCATAGAGAACTACTACATTCCGCTGCCACGAACATTTTTCTTTCTCTTTCCGTCATTTTTTGATACAGTCGTGTATCCAAGGCAACCCGGCATTCGTCTGAGCCCCTTCGAGTGGCAGGGTAGAACGCTACCTCATTCCCAGTTTGATTTGAACCTAACCTGACAGGAAAAAAAAAAAAACTGCGGTAATGATACGTATTTGAAATTTGTATCGAGTTCACTCTAGAGTTCCCAAGATTTTATGCTTGTCTGGGACGCGTGGGGCCACTTTCTATCCAGGTGAGCCATGTATTTGTATATTCGTGTAAGGAAAGCGCTCATGGTGTATTCGTAATGATATTTATGATGAGCTCAATAATTCATCAGGATTCTATGCGCTGGTTGAGATATTATAATACCTTGCAAAACCCGCTGGGCCGCAGGTGGAACCCCATGGTTGGGGTGTTTCCTTAAAGATCTCATACCCTCTACTCCCCATAAACATGCATGATGGCATTTTTCTTGTCACACCCCATGTGGACGGTGTTCCTTCACTTGACGCTTTTTCATATATATATATATATATATATATATATATATATATATATA
>JAYMFT010055705.1:0-15091 GCA_038088735.1 Panulirus argus | reverse complement strand
ATTGCAAGAAAATAACAATAGGATTAGTTTATAGGCTCCTGGCACAGACACCAGAGGGAAACGAGACTTTATTATCAATTAACAGCAATTTGTAATTAGCAGGATTCGATCATAGTGGGAGACGTTAACATACCGGTATATATAAGTAGGGAGAATGCCTTACCAGTAGCACGGGCGTCCGCTCTACCTATATTTACTTGATAGTCCTCTGACACAAGCAGTTGAGAAACTTACTTATAGTTCTGAATATAAATGAGGGGCTCATAATTAACATCGAACTGGTAGAAAAGTTTGGTACAAGTGATCACCGACAAATGAAGTAACTGTCTTTTCCGATAACTATGACCTGGCTCATTTCAAAAGACAGGTCTTTCACTTTCTCATAAATTCATAAATACTTTCCCTCCCTGTTTTTTTTTTCCAGTTTCTTAATTCTCTCTATTTTTCAATTAGGACCCGGACTTGATATGGACTTTTGTCCGTGACAGGAGCCTTCAACATAAAAGAAAAAAAATTTACATATTTTATCATGTTACATCGATTTTTTTTCATCTTTTAAAGCTTTTTATTTTTTGTTTCATAACTTGAAATGCTTTTTTTCCCCATTCTTTTCTTTCAATGAAGTCGTAGATCTTAAAGTCGAAAAGAAATACCTCTGTGGATATTTCACCATGAAAAGTTTTGTTGCATAACACAATTTAGATAAGATTATAGTGTAACAACCTGGTATAAATCTAGCACATCTATCCTTATCATTTTTAACTCCATTCCCGTCTATATGAAGAGGGTCACGTTGCATCCGTGATCCCAAGCCACTTATGCTGTTTTTAGACTATCTCTAGAGTGTCCAAGAGAATTATTATCAAATAACCACAGCGCCTCTGAGCTAAGTCGTCACGCGAAGCTTACGTTTCGAATTACTTTTTTCGACCGGTATGAGCCAACAGCCACGGCTTCACCTCGATCAGCAGGTGTCCTGATACAAAAGCGAAAAATAGATGGAACGTAAAACGCTGTCCATCTCCCCAATACGTCTTTTATATATCTTTCTCCCCGCGCTCCTTTTGTATTCAGATGCACTTTCATTTATTCCCATTAACTTTTCATCTGTAATGACCTGCGTTTGGCTACAGGAACTGAACACTTTTATATTCATGCTCATGGATACCGACATCCTCGTACCACATGACTTCCTCATCTTTACATCCATAATTCCATCAATAATTTTGATTCCCACTGTACTACCGAAGCTGATCAACACCACCGCTCTTTTTTCAAACTCGTTGTTACTAAGGAAGACTATGATAACTTATCCGTATACAGGAGATGGAAAGAAAAGAAAAAACTTCTCCATCATGCAGGCTTCGTGCGCAGTCTCTTCTTAAAAAGCTTGGCATTTCCATCCATCAAAGCTGTCAGTGCACCATAGACCCATCTCCCTTGCTTGACTGATCTACCCTGTAGCTTTATCACTGTCATCCATACTGGTCATCACTCACACCAACTCTCCTTCACGATCTGCAAGTTTGCGCCATTCAAAATAGTATACAAATATTCCTCACATCCCTCCCCCCAAAAAACAGAATCTTTATCTCGCTCGCATCTACTTTTAATACACTTTATGTTTTTAATTTCCAATGTCAGTGTCTTTCATACTATCCAGCACCTCCTGCCTAAATAGCATCGTCTGTTTTAGTCTGTTTTTTACTGTTTGTTGTACGTTATTTACACTATTTTACACTATTTAGTTAACAATTTAGTTAACATGATGCTGAATAGATAGCATCATCTGCATTTAGTAACTGACAATTTTCGTAACTTTTCACCAGTTTGTAACCGTATCCCACAGTCACCTTGTCTCATAGACAGCCCACTATTGCCCCACATACAGACCATTCTAATTAATCCTGGTGACATTCCGTGTGCCTAACACACCAAGGTTGTTGTGTGAGTAAACGTTTGGTATATGAGTAACTAAATCTCTAAACAACATGGAACAATCTTACACACACACACACACACACACACACACACACACACACACACACACACACACACACACACACCAAATGTCTTGTCTCCCTTCATTTTATAATGAGACCCAGTAATATCACAACTTATTCTCATGGAGGAAGACGCATCAAGCCTTCTTCCTAAGATCGTTACGCATATGTAACCCTGAATTCCTGGATGAATTGACACTAATTATAGTATCGGCCATAACTTAAAGTATCCAATGTGGTTCATTGATGAAATACTTTGGGCCACTAAGAAGACCTTCTGTAGGAATAAACGTACAACATACAGATCTACAAAAAGCCTACAACACACAGATCTACAAAAAGCCTATTGGTGTTGCATTATGGTGACCGGCTTTCAAGCATCAGCTCATTACTCCAAAAATTTCATAGAAATGTAGTTTTCAGAAACAATTGTACTGTAAAAGACGTCTTGATCAAGAATTCCCCCAATGAGATGGTTAACTGTATTTACCAAATTCCTTGTAAATATTGTAACAAGATTTATATAGGTGAGACAGGCAAGGGTTTGGATGTTAGAATAAGACAACATAGATACAGCATACGTATTGGTCAGCAGTCTAATGCCCTCTCTGTATATCTCAGTGAAAGTAATCACCCAGTTGACTGGGAGAATGCCAAAGTAATTGTTAAATGTAGAGATAGATAAAGATAAAAGGAATATTATAGAATCTAGTATCATCAAGTACCATGGGGATAGAGTGTTGAGTAACAGTCATGTATAGATTAGATCTATTTGTTGTGGAAAATGTGTTAAAAGCTTTCTCAGTTTAATTTAAGCACTATGTCAATCTTGTGTCAGCTCTTTCTATGTGTAGTCAGGTCAAGACTCAGGTAAAGGGAGGGTCAGGGTGACACCTGGACCAACCTTATTTCTAATGTCTACTGTCAACCTTGTTCCTTGTTCTCTCTGGATATGTCTTGTAACTGTCCTCTGAAGATGTGTTACTACACACACACACACACACACACACACACACACACACACACACACACACACGTGCTGATAACTACGAGGAAAAATGAAACGCGAGGAGAAGTCGTAGTTATCAGCAAATACTAAATCACGTGCATCACTGTGACCAACTGCAATATAAATACGTATTCTTTAAGTTCCTTTAAAGCCATGGTTCAGGTACTTAGACATTCACTGCAGAAGAAGAGTTTGCAAGAACGTTCCCAAACAACAAAACACAAAGAGATTTATCATCAGGCATCATCAAATTTGTCTCGATAATCATCTTGACCTAATAATAAACAAAAGAAATGACTCGATAATCATCGTAAATTGCCACTAATTCCTTGATAATCCTGATTACCAAAGCAAAATAACTATCATCCTGGTAATCAGTACATTATGTTCAACGTTATAAGTCTCGTTCTTGTTAATTACTGACTTACACAAAGCGAGGGAGGTGGCTGCCAAACATGTCCTGTGTCTGTGGTACAGAGAGAGAGAGAGAGAGAGAGAGAGAGAGAGAGAGAGAGAGAGAGAGAGAGAGAGAGAGAGGTGGGGTAAGAGTAATGTGAACTGGCAAACTATGCAAAATAATTTATTTACCAGAAATCACTGATTTTTTTTTCTTTTTCTGGGTATCTTACGCCAAACAGGTGAAAGTGATCCTAATTTTGTATCAGTCTTACGTAACTTTGCATACAGAAAAAAAGTTCGCATTTTACAGTGGAAGAAAAAAGAAATAGAATAATCAAGCAGCCGTTAATCAATACGTAATGTTTTTGCTGTGGTAGAACCATATGGATTGAATATCACTTTATTCCATCGATAACGAAAGATAAGCATTATATTGCTCCTGAAAGAATGAGGCTTCATGAGCAAACTCTGCTGAGAAATGACTTCCCTCCTCTGTCAAGTCTTGTACAAAACGGATGGGAAGCAGATAAGAGGAAATGAACCGCGATAGCTGCCGAAGACGTAACGTGTCAAGGGCTTCGAACGCCGAACATATACATCATTCTCAAAGGTACACTGAAGAATTCTACAAATGGAAAGGATTTTTTTTTCTGTATTATACTTTCTGCCAACCTGCTTGTTTTGTTGCACAGAAAAAAAAGGAAGGAAAGAATATGACGAAATATGAGAAGGATTATACAGATATTTGCCAAGGAACCGGAGTGAAAAGTTAGAGAATTGAATAATGGTCAGTTAGATGTGTCACAGCCATCCCTTTTGGTGAGAGATGTGGGTCATGAGATTCGTCAGTGGTGAGAGATGTGGGTCATGAGATTCGTCTGTGGTGAAGGATGTGGGTCATGAGATTCGTCAGTGGTGAGAGATGTGGGTCATGAGATTCGTCAGTGGTGAGAGAGGTGGGTCATGAGATTCGTCAGTGGTGAGAGAGGTGGGTCATGAGATCCGTCTGTGGTGAGAGAGGTGGGTCGTGAGATTCGTCGGTGGTGAGAGAGGTGGGTCGTGAGGTTCGTCAGTTGTGAGCGGGGTGATGAGATGGTTCATTGTTGGGAGAGGTGGGCCATGAGATTCCACCCACGGTGGTGAGACGGTCGGGTCATGAAATAATCCAGTGGTGAGGGAAGTGAATCTTCATACTTATCATCGGTGAAAAAGAATGGAAGAGGAGGAGGAGGAGGAGGAGGAACCATAAGATTCACAGTCGGTGAGACGAGGCAGTGGGTAGGCTGCAAGATTCACCATTGGTGTAGCAGGGAGGTCAAGAGACTCGCCACTGGTGGGACAAGAAAGTAATAAAGTCCGACAGTGGTAAGACATTTGTCTTAAAAGGTTCGCCCGCGGTGAGACGTGTGTCATATATTCTTCGCAGTGGTAAGACGAATGTGTCCAAAGGTTTGTCTGTCTCCGGTAAGACGGATCTGTCAGCATGAACCTATATGTACTCATACGGTTATTGTACTATAATGTCATGTAAGAATGAAAGAAGTGTAACTGTCCGGCAGCAATGCAACAGGTGTGTTACGTAATCAGGAAATGTTGAAACGAGACGCGTCATAGAATTTAGTAGCGTTGAAACGGGTGTAACATAAAACGCAGGGGATTTGTGCTACAGGCGTCAACTGGGCGTGCAAGAGTCAGAGCCTACGTGTATGTGTCAAGTGGCTGTGAAGCGGGCGACAAGCGTTAGATGAGTGTGGTTGTAATGAGGCTGGCGTAGCATGGTGGTCAGATAAGGCGACGCGATATTTTCCTGTGTTGACAATATCTTGAGTAGACAAGGTTAGGCATCGCGCCGTTCCATTTTATAGTGTGAATCACTCGGTTGCTAAGGTCTCTCACGCGGTTTGAGTCTCTTTGTGTTAGTTGCTGCATCCGCCTGTTCCACCCATTGTACGGTGCCTTTGTCTTTAGACTGGTTAGCCCTCGATCTTCAGCCGCTCTTGTTTCTGCAGCCTTCCATGAGTAGTACAGATGGGATTAACTAGACTGGATCGAGCGTCGTTTGCGTGTGCAGCCTATTATAAACGACTTAACGGCAATTACTATCAGTATCGTCTCCCTTGCGCTCGTTGGCTCACATTACACAAACATTTTCGTATCTATTTCGTTATCGATACTAGAAATATATTGCTGTAGGGTTTGTCAGTTTTGCCAAATAGCAAAGTCTTAAGTTCAGATAACCTTGGCCTGTGTCCATAAGAATCTGTCGTTCACGGGAAAAAGCTCAGGGAAAAAAGATTGACGCAGTTTTTCCCCCAGCATCACAGCTGTGCGCTGGTCAGGCGCCAGTTGGCCTAAAGCCAAACGATCTACAGGTAGTTGAAGCTGACGTGAGGCCGTTGTTTGTGTTCCCTGTGCGTCGTGTAAGAAATGATAACTGCAATCGGCCAAACAACAGAGTAATTACCTGTCTGAAGCAGACATTTTCAATGATTATGAAGCATTATTTATGGATGTGTTTCATTAAACTCTGTGACCTCCTTTTGTGTCTGATGTTCGACTATATTCTGTATTTATGGGAAGGAAAAATAATTTCATGAAAGGTGAATGTTGCAGTCCCATCGTCTTCCGGAAAAAAAAAAAAAACATGATAAAGGCTTAGGAGCGGCTTCATAAGTTGCGGTATTTCTTCCCGATGGTAAATTTCACATCGTGTTCACCACAACCACCGCTTGCTACACACTGAAATGATCCGGTCACATCTCCGGCCTGTTGATAGAAAGACGTTCCCTGGCTGGAACCACGGCCTGTTACTACACGCAGCCTTGATCTGATCACAACCACGGCCTGTAACAATACACAGCCATACTCTGATCACAACCACGGCCTGTTCCTACACACGGACATGTTCTAATTACAAGCATGGCTTGTAACTATAAACATTCACATTCTTTATCAGCCATGGCTACAGTGACACCTTGTTCAGATTCACACTTATTTCCTGGTCACAAACCGAGGCCAGTTCCTAGAAACAGACACGTCCTGGCCAAAAACAAAGTTCCTTAGTTCAGAGACAGGACTAACCCCAAGCACCTACTGTTGCCTCCTGTATCATTTATCATTTATTAAGAAATTCTTCATCTTACAGTTTTGAGTAATTACTTAATGAAGGTCAGACGGGAGTGGTATGCCAACATTTAGAAAATGCTGAGGAATTAATCACTGTTTTTCAAGGCAGCATCACATATCTAGTTTAACATATATATAACACTGAATCTGGCTTGAATATCACCGAAGTTCATTACCCAATTTAGATTGTGTTGCAAGTCCATCATCACTTGAGGGTATTCCTCAAAGCCACTGGATGGTCATAATTCTTAGTCTGGTCCAGTTGTGCCGTCCAAATTAGTTCCGACTTTCCAGGCCACCGGAAAAAGATACTTTCGTTTACTTTGCCATCTCTAAGTCTAAATCACAATTCTTTTTTTTACATTATCAAATAAGTTGCTTTCAAGAGAGTTTGTTAAAATATTCAGATCGTCAGCATATCACATGATCTTCAGCATTTGTACACCGGGAGAGATTGCGCTATATGTGCGTTTATTAGGCGTTAGAACACAATAAAAGATTTGGCTTCTTGGAGTATGACACAGAGCATGATCGATATAAGAAGGCCCAGCCTCACTGCCTCACACCCAACATTATAAGACGAGATGAAAACTGAATCTGAAATCTAACAAAAGTCCTACAATAAAAGAAATATATAGTTGCCATCAAGCTCAACTGAGCAGTCAAAAATAACAGTTGATAGTCTCATGTTTTAATTATGGTGCTGTATACTCGTGAAATATACAGGAAATTGTAAGGCGTGCACGGGATAGAGTGAATTGGAGAGATGTGGTTTACAGGGTACGAGGTGCTATCAATGGAATGAACCAGAGCTTATGAAGCAGTCGGGGAAACCTAGCATGGTCTGTGGCACCTGGTTTTGGATAAAGGGGCTGTTGTTTCGATGCATTACACATGACAGCTAGGGAATTCATGTTAGCGAATGAGGCCTTTTCTTGGTCTGTTATGTGACGACTGGGGTCTGCTCCTCGCGCACTTTCATCATTGGCAATATATTATGGAGTTCAATGAGTGAAACTGTGAGTTTTTGTCCTGAAACGATCTGTGGCCTAGTGTCTCGCCTTTGCCGTAGTTCTCACATATAGCCCGGATTAATTTATATGACATAGAATTTCTTCTCGGCAAGCAGCTGTGGATAACTGGGCTAGATCTCAGTGGTCGTTGAAACACGGCGACGCTTTGTCTTTCACTGACTCGAGACAAATGAATTTCTTCATCCTGTAATCACTGTAAGGTCCCAGGGTTCCTGCTCGTTCATACCGCGGCTCGCCAAATGTCCTCGATCTTATTCAATTCTACTGGACGCTCTCAGATTCCAGTTGATGACTAACTGCTGCATCACACGGATTTGGATTCTCCTCCCTCCAGTCCTCACTTGTCAGTGGATGTAATATCGAGTAGCGCAACCTCTTGGAGCTGCTTGCGGAGCCTAGTCGGCGACAACTTGTAAAGATTCACTCAGGATACAATACACGATATCCTGCGTCTACTTGCGGTGGTTTCCTTGTGATTGATAGGAAGGCATCATCTGAGAGGAACGCGACAGGCCACTTCAGTCACCTCCTTTTTCAGTAGAATGTTTAGCAAGACGGTGATCTAACTTGAATCGGACACACGTAGCAACCATTAATCGTCCAACCCCAGAGGAGAGATTGGGCTATTGCAAACTTCTCAAGCGCAAATATTCGCCCACCAGTCTCCACTGTTTCCTAACTCTCTCATCATCTGACTTTCTCTCTCCAGTTCTCCTTTATTCTTTCTCTTTACTTCCGTCTCCTCATTCTTTTATACCTCCGTTTTGTGTCTTCCTTATCCTTCATTTTACCTTCTCACATGCAGTCTCTTGAAGAAAAATAGTTTTTTTATTTATTTATCTATTTATTCATTACCTATTTATCTATTTATTTATCTATTTTTTTGGGGGGTCTCCTATTAACCCATTCACCCTTACCTTTCACCGTATCCCAGACTTGCCTATTCTTTCAGTCACCATAACCCAATGACACAAGACTTCCTTTAAATCGCATGCAGCATCACAATTTACCCCGACCCACTGTATATAACTCACAGCATTAGTGAACTGGGGAATATAAGTATTCGAACATATAGGAAGATCAGCGGGTTAAATGAATAGGAAGGAACATTTTTACTTTGCATCCAGCTACTTATTTTGAAGAGCTGTTGAGACTTGTCTTTCGGGTCCTTGGAATGGTGATTGAACAGTTCTCTAGCAGATGCGTTCTCTCTCGGATAGTTCGCTACCGGTGAATTCGCTGTCAGTCCTTCCGTGACTTGTTCATTCTATCACCATGTCTTTACGCTGTCATAACAGACAATACATGCAACACAATAAACATAAAGTATTTCTTTTAGTGAAACTACACTTACAAATTTAAAAGAATGACCGAATTCGGACATAAAATCGCATAAACATGGAAACCCTGTCAGAACATTTGTGTAAGAGAAAATATTCTTCCATTACATAAATAGAAAACTGTAAAAGAAAAAGAAAAATGATACGATATGACGCTACGCGGTCATTTCACTATCATAACTTTACACCAAACATAACACAGGCGAATTGCAACGGTCACTTTTTATGTACAGACGCGAACAACCGGGCAATTTTCGAAGCTGTGTCGACCAGGCGCGAACCACTGTTCTCTCCCACCCTTCAGGCATCATACGAAGCTGTATCGAACCCTGATGACCCCAGATGCAGTGTTGTCAAGGGCTTGCCTGTAAAGTCAAAGTTTCAGATGTTTAGGTACATGGATTCTTCTTTCACGGGCACTTCTGTGAACATTTTGAACATGAGTTCATGGATATAACCATTTTTGTTTGTCTTCAAACATGCCTCGCTTGATTACTTCATCACTTGATGGGAACAAAGTTAGTTCATGACCTCAGTACATTTGTGAGAAATGTAATATGATGAAAAATGGTTCAAAGTAATACTGGATGTACGAATTTCAGTTTTGCAGAGCCAAGAGTGCACACCTTACATATGATGACGAACACATCATCAGTTAAACTGTTGGTGAACGTTATCACAAGGCTACTTTGGGTAGAAAATGAAGGAGAGAAGAGTAATAGCCGACATGAAAGTAAAATCCATTGCTACACAAATTGCTCCTCAATCTGTTATTTCTATGGCAATTACATTTTGAATGAACGTACACTGGCAAAATTACAGATTGTCTCTTCAGTGAGTCGTAGTATTCTTCGCCATCGACAGGCACAAAAAAGAAGCGGTCCAGCCATTCCTCAGAAACGACATGGCTATACCATTCTTGATGCATACTGCAAGCTTGACTGTGGTGTTCCGTTTCTTCAGTACGATAGAGGCGAGGAAGATCCCAACTGAATTTTGATATTTGCCTTCGATACAAGCCTGGATAACCTTGAGCAGACCTAGAATAGGGCTGGAGATAACTCCATAAATCGTTGACAGGACTTTGATAACAAACATTGTCAACTGCACACCGTGCACGTCCAGTAGATACCCCTCAGTGCTCAACTATTGTTTGCTTTTCGTCCTGACAAAACACGAGCCGCGTACGATCAACTTTTTGCCTTACTAAAGGAAAACTTTTCTACCACGGAACCTGACGCTATGATAAGGGATTTTAAGCAATCATCCACGAACAACATATCCGTCGCCGTGCCTAACACAACTGTAACCTGTTGCACGCTTCACCTCTCACAAAGTGTTTTACAGACAGGTTGTCACGCCAGACCTGAAGCAACGATGCCATCACGATGTCATTCTCAGTGTCAGATGTGTCCATGCAACTTGCTTGTCTTCCAGTTCGTTGTGGATGGCTTTTAAGGGCTTGTGGATGGTGATGAGATTCCGCAAGAACTTTTCTGATATTTTGAGACATTACGTCGATGGAGAGTGAGGTCGTAGGTCGTAGTCAGCGGAGAGGACGAGTTGAACCTGCTATCCCCATTGATTTCTGGAACGTTCGTGCACGCAGTGAGAATGGCGAGCCACGTACAAATAATAACATTAAGTGGTTTCCCAACGCATTCTGAAGTTCAGTAACAAAAATGTCCACTCCAGCACGTACACCCTGACCACTGCTTTGAAATGGAAAGAGGAGGTAGTTTAGCCAAGACAAAATGGTTCATTTTAACCGTGGAGACGCTGCTAACGATAAGTAAAAGGACAAACAAAGTCGACATCCATTAAATAATACGACTAGCACAGACCCACCATCATACATGTTAAGATACGCTCTCTTCGTGGTATTGCCCACATCTTAAAACACTTTTAGAAAGCTTTACGTCTGGAGCTTTTACGTTTTTGGGGAAAAAGAAATCCTGAAGTGATAAAATGTGAAATCCTTTAAGGTTGTGACTTTGACGAAGTAAAAGAACTTAAGCCATATACGTTTTCCTCAATATTTTTTCTCTTTTTCGGTGAGAGAAATACGCTCCAGTCACCTACGATAGAGTATTCAGAAGCTGAACGAAAGGTCTATTTGGTAACCATTACTGACCGAGTTTCCATAAAACAATAAAGTCCTAGTTGCGAAATCCCCTGATAACGAAATAACTTAGTTACGAAAAGACCAGTGACGAGTTCGCGGTTAACGAACTGACCGGTAACGAACGATCAGGCAGTGAATGAGCCTAGAGCTTCCTGGAAGACGTACACTTCCAGAACAAGATAGAATATCGATATCGAAAAGGTCGAAAGAAGTTCAGCTTCCCAGACATTTCTTTTAACTACTAAACCTTCATCTGAGCCGGGATATAATGGCTACGTGACGTACCCGTAGTGAGAACCCGTCCCGTATCAAATGTTTATTGCAGAGACTTCAAAGGTTTATTGTAGAGACTTCGGGCCAAGAGAAGGTTGCTTTGGATGATGATGTTTTACAGATATGGTGGCTCTGTTGACTCATATAACAACCGAGGTCTTCCATCCAACCCTCAGAAGGGTCAGATCTTCACACGTGTATGAAACTACAACGCGAGCTTTATTACGTGAAAGACGTAGGAACCAAGTTCTAAAGAATAGTAAAGCAACAAGATAGCAATGATTAGCAGTAAATAAGAAATATCTTTTCAATGAGGCAAATTATATGGAAAATTGCTAATCAAAAGAAATTTATTGTACATCACCGAGCCTGTTCTGTAATTATACCTCATAGTGATGAATATCCCAGAGGCACAACCTATTCTCAAAAGTGTCACCTTAGTGCGTTATAACTTCTCATAAACAAAAAACTGACCCACTATAGTCACTGTCATATCACTAAGGTTATCATGCCTTGCGTGTACATCCTTTGGTTAACAGGTAACCCAGGCAATGCCATCATATCTTACTAAGTAATGAAAGATAGGTATATACTGATAAGGCGATACTCTTCGACTGTAGCTTGTTATGTTGCTGAAACGCTGCATCATATTTAGAAAATATACTAGCATACACAGTCTAACCAGTATTTGTGTATCTACCCATCAGAATTTACACAAGTAAACCAAACGTTTATACGGCTGTCAGGATGTAGAACAAAGTTACACAGGGAATAACTGCCCATGTTTAAGAATTAGTCGTTCTGAGAATTTGCTTGTGTGTGGTTGCGCCGCGGGTGAGTCACTTTGGCGAGGTGGTATGTCAGTCTCCTTGAGATAAGCTTGGAATAAAATGAAGACAGTTAACCAAATACCTGTATTTTTTGGAACAGATATTATATAGTTGCTTGATATTTTCCGGAGATACCCCATCTAGGTGTATTCTATTTATTGTCGCTGTGATCATATATACTGGAAAATAATTGGAATTTTACATACAGAATAATTTTATCCGCTAAAGCTTTGAATGGAATGCCACCAATGACATCATATTTCCCGGGAAGTGTAATATTGAGTTTCTGTCTAACGGTAAATATAGCCGAGCATGAAACACGCTTTACTCCTACTGAAATTTCGTTTTTCGTCACCTCTTCGATGCTTGAATCTTATTATTTATGGTAGAGCCAACGAATAATTGAGTGGATGACACAGATTCATGATCGTCCTAAACAGCAACAAACCACAGAAGCTGCTGGCAACGATCTGTTCAATTTGTCCATTATTTATTATCGCTCTCACCCGGACCTGTCCAAGACAAATGTAGTTCGTGGTGGAATTCAAGACGATAAGTGCGAGAGAGGAAGATAGAGACAAACCTAACCTAAGCATGATATTCTCAGAGGCTGATGAAGGCCAGTAACAGAGAGGGGAGTACTTACTTTCAATTACTTATGACGAGATTTTGCCGAAAGATAGAGGTCACTTAAAGGTCACACCTGACAGCTATAGCGTTACGAAGAAGACGTGTGGGCAGTTGGCCAAAAGAGGTCCATAGACATAGATACAGATTACGCGGACCCAGGGTCTAAGCGAGGTGGTCTGGCCTTAACGCTACTGAAAAAGATGCAGTCCCTTTAAAGACAGTAGGAGAAAAGGACAGTAAAGCAGAGGCTTTCTACCCACCCTTTCGCAACAAGCCGGACGGGAAACGGGTAGGGAAAATTCCTTGCAGGACCAATAAGCCCGAAGGAGTTTTTATTTGAAATTCAAAAGTTGAATGAACCTGAATATGTCATGCATCCCTTCACTTTTTGTTTTGCTGTGCACAATGGGTTCTCCATCTTCGTTTACTGAGGGTCCTCTTCCATCGTTATATGTTTGGTGTTACTGATTTATCTTTGAAATCTTTTAGAAACTCTTTCCTATCTCTTGCAATACTCATTTCATACTCTCTCTGCTTGCTTGATAAGTCTTTTTACCTCTCTCCTAACTTTGTTATGCTGCGAGATTTGCGGCGCTGTCTGATTTTTCAAGCTTGTAAAAGTTATTTCTGCGCCATATAACTCTTGTGATATCTGGTGAGTACCGTTCAGGCCTTTTGTTGATATCACTGTTCCTGACTTGCGTAGGAACGAATGTGTCTTGTTTATGCATAAACGAACACTTCCATAATTCCTATGGGCATTCTTTATTGCGTCGCGCAAGCCATTTAATGTCACGATAATAAGAGTGGTTTTAAGGGAGACTCTTTTGAGATTTGCGTCGAACGTAACCATGTTATGGTCACATGTACCTAGATTTTCGCCAGCACGAGTGGTAATTACTAAGAAATCCTAGGATGCAAGAACTAGATCAAGTATATTAGCTCCTTCGTTTACTCTGTGACGGTTTGATGGAGAAAATTGTCATCGACGAAGTTGATAAGTCTAGCTGATTTACTTTCTATTCTTGAGATAGTTTGTCAGATGATTTTTGGAAGATTAAGATCCCTCAGAATGATCGAATCTCTATCCTTTATTGCTCGCTGTAAACACTCGAACATGACAGTGTCAATATCTGCTGTCTGACAATAGCGTTTATATACGACGTTTGTATAAAGTATGGAAAGTTTTGTGCTAATATGAACACATAAGTGTTCAACAGCAGCAGGTATTGTTGTCTGAAATTCAGTGGGGTTTGGGTATGATTTTTCGTACGGTACAATTCCGCCTCTTCGACCGTCTCTCTCCCATACAGATGATTAATCTATAGTCCAGCAAATTGTACTCTCTGATCAAACAGTTGTTTTTCATGTTAATCCAGTAATATCACCGTGTTTAAGATTGACACTTGACAACTAGTGAAGTGCTGGCTCGCTGCGCAGCCATCACTAACCCTTTCGATGCTCAGGCAAGTAGCACCGGTGGCTACCTGCTACCTACTGTCAGCCGAGAGAAAGAAAGACCCTTATCTTATCAGCAGCTCACATCCACCACATCTCCACCAAGACAGGAAAGCATCAAGAGAAGTTTTCGGGAAGATGGAAAATGAACTGAATCGCATATATTTCGAACTCCATTCCGAAACTTACCAGGCATTACCATATTCATTCAACTTCGTAAGGCATTATCGAATCGGAGTGAGTGAGAGGGAGGAAAAGACAATGCCCAGGAAGGCCTGTAAGGTAACTGCTTCACTTAGATCTTCCAGTCACTTCCATACTAAGTAGCTCGTAGAAAAGTAAACGATAAACAAGAGAAAACGTACGCCTGTTGTGGGCTTTGGGAGTTAAGACCTGACCGAGTTTCCGAGGGCGACTCTTGACTCACCTCAAGCAGCGCTCTCCTCTCTGGCACCCCAGATTAAAGTGCAGGTCGCAAATATCTAGTTAACATTCATGAGATTTGCAGTAAAGTTTTAGCGGCCAGTATGAAAGTCAAGCGCCAAGGAAATAACTTATGCATTATAGCGTAAAATGATGAATGGGCAAACAGGAACGATATTAGCGCCAACTCTGAGCTTTATGGATATAGGGAGGATATGTATCCAATTACATACACATAACACGTCCTGACGAATTTCTACATACCAGCAAATCTGGTAACTTTTTACCGAGCAGTAGTGTTCTATAAGAGAGTGGTGGAGAGAGATTTCTTTATATATATATGTTAAGTAACAACAACAGGACTTCGCACGATATATATATATATATATATATATATATATATATAGATATATATATATATATATATATATATATATATAT
>JAYMFT010055694.1:0-15092 GCA_038088735.1 Panulirus argus | reverse complement strand
TCTTTCTCCCCTATCCCCTGGGATAATATATATATATATATATATATATATATATATATATATATATGAGAATAAGATGGTATTTTGGAAGAAAACAAATGGAAACATTGGTGAATGGGGCAAATAAGGAAGTGGTAGTAGGTAGTGGTGAGGCAAAGAGGATTGTTGAAGGATTGTTAAATATGTTCGATGACAGAGTGACAGATGTATCAGGTACACTTGTTCCAGCTGATAGACTGTGAATTCATTTCACTCTGTAGAGGTGGTATAAGTGTGTGTTTTCACATGAAGCACCTCCCACTCCAAAGGGGGAAGTAACCACAAAGTGGGCAGGGTTTTGAAGCTTTGCACAAGAGGAAAGTTGATGGGTACAACCACTCTGTACCAAAGGTCCAGAGTTTAAGGAATCGGTAGGTAGAAATTTCGTCAAAATCTGTTAACTGTGACATAAGGGACGCCAGTGGCGTTCCAGAAGCATTTACGAATATCTCGTTACGCGTGACGATATGCTCAAATGACCGTCCTGTGACGGCTGCCGCATAACATTCATCTGTTGCTTTGCTCAGATTCTAAATAACTTCAGATGGCTTATAGATTGACATACAAACCGATGAAAGATGATAGAGAAAATATGCCTTACCTTTAGGTTCTAGCAGTGGCTGATTTCCCTTTTCATTCAAGAGATTCACGACTGGGGCAATGCAGCCAGTGGTGTTCCTCAGGGGTCAGTGTTGGGACCACTCTTGTTCGCTATATATGGTAATGATTTGGATATGGGAATAACCGGCGACTTAAGTAATTTGCCGATGATAAAAAAATAGGGGCCGGAATAAACTCAGATGAAGATTCAGTGAAACTGCAGAGGGACTTAGGTAGATTATTAGAATGGGCGGGTACATGGAAAATGGAATTCAATATTAATAAATGCAGAACACTTAGTGTGGGTAAAGACAGGAACACAAATTACAAACTGGACAATATTGCAGTTAGTAAAACAGGATGCGAAAGAAATTCAGGAGTATTGGTGAGTAAAGATCTTAATAGGATGCTAAGGTTCATTAATAGGACTGTTAGCAATAAAACTCCGGGAGTATTATTGCAACTTTATCTTGCATTGGTGAGACCACATTTGGATTATGAGGTACAATTTCTGGCTCCATACTATACAGTTGATATAGGTTGTCTAGAGAGAGTACAAAGTCTAATGACAAAAATGATCTCTGGAAATAGAAACCTCACTTATGAAGAAAGGTTAAAGATGCTGAATTTACACTCACTTAAGAGGAGGAGGGCTACAGGGGATATGATTGATGTTAAAAAAAATAGATTCAGGTCGGATGTGGGTAGATATTGATTCGGAAATAGGGTAGTAGATTTATGGAATAAGTTGCCAGGTACACTAGTGGGAGCAAGGTCTTTAGGTAGCTTTAAACGAAGGTTGGATATGTTTATGGGTTCAGACGGTTAGTTATAGGGTGGACAGACTCGGGACCTGCTTAGCGTGGGCTAATAGGCCTCTTGCAGTGTCCTCACTTCTGATGCTCTTATGCACATTGTTAAGGACTATCAGCAGTAACACTGGATAATTAAATACTATTGAAGCCAATTGAGTTCGATTCTCGTAAGTATGCTAAGTGAGTTCAGATGTAAAGGGAATGAATCTCTGTACAAGGGGATCGACGTACAAACAGAATAAAGCTCTACAGAACTTTAGCGTCAGGTGGGGGTTTAATTGCAGGTGCCTGCAGGACGATCCTTTGCGGAAGGCTTTGCCCATGCAAATGACTCTTGGATGCCGTTGACGGCCTTCCTGTGGCCTAGAAAAACTGAAATATCCCACAGAGGGTAAGGTTCTAATATATCTATAGATTTATAAGCCCACTCAAACCTAATGATGCATGGTGCCATCCAGTGGAGTGCGTTTCCTTGATATCGAAGGTAATTATCTATTACAATTTCCTGCGTGTCATCTGTAGCGTTTAGACAGGCATTTGTTTTCTTATTTACTGGTAATGAATGTACATCACCTTATCATTATTCAACCCCAGATTTTCCCTTTTCCTTATCATCCTTCTCATTATCATAAGAAATTATGATAATGGCCAAAAACCACAATTAATTCCTTACGTATACACCAAACAACGATCCCATAAGAGTAGAACGAAGATTCCAAAGAAGGAACACGAACATCCGTATTCTAACAATTTCTGTTGCATACAGACAAACCCAAACAGCCAAGTAGATATAACACTCCCTTCACTTTTCGTAATACTAAACCTGACAATAGTAACACAGATAAAAGCAAAAGAGAATACCTCCTCCGACCAGTCGGTGTAGAACCAGGTGTGGTGGGCGCAGGTGTGGGCATGACACAGCTCCTGAAGGGGCGGCCTTTCCTCTATATTACACTGTTCATCCGATACGCGCTGCCCATCAGCTCTGCACGTCACGAGCCGTGTCTTTACCCCAGTACCGCATTCTACAGAGCACTGTCGGAGACCACGCACATTAAATGCAGAGAGGAGTTTAAATATATAAGTTTATGCTCAAAGTATCTATCATAAAGAGCAAATGTTTTAACAGAAAACGAATTTATGATAGGAGTAACTATTGGATGACAAACCTTAGCCCAGGCAGTAACTTCCCATCTTGTACATGGCGCCAAAGTACATGGCTGAGTGAGAGGGATCATAGTGGCTCGTACGGGTGGTGGACAGGTCGAGGGTGGCACTGCACGGGTGAGCGTGGGAGTGACCTCCTGCACACACGCCCATGTCCTGGTCATCATGCCGGTGCCGCAGGTGGCCGAACACTGTGACCACTCCCCAAGCTGCCACCTGAAGGGAGACACATCTCTCATGTTCACCTGTTCAGGAGTATCGGAAGAACTCGGAGGAATTCTGATTAGTGATCAAAGAGCTTTCAGCTTGGATACAAGAGTTAGTGATCCTGAAACGAAGCATAAAGTTATATTGATTCTTTTCAAAACACCGAAACTCAATACGACAATGGTTTTCAAGTTTTCGTTTACTTTAAGCATGTCATGCAACAAGAAACTGTGTAAATATGACCACTGGATCAATAACAGTTACAGCCTATTAAACAAAACGTCGTTAAGAAAATAAGGAAAACAGAGGCAAAATATCTAGAACTTCGTAGTCTTGTCCAAGAGGTCATGTTCACTCCTGTTGACTGCAGGAGACAAGCAACACCAGCTGTAGGACGCCCTGGTGAGGCGATATATGCTACTCATACTCAGAACCAACGCCCTTTTTTTAATTCACCATGATAAACATAGACAAAAACAGTTCTGATACCAGTGCATAAAACATGATCCTCAGTGAGTTAATGTGTTTGATGACAGGGCGGCGGATGTAGCAATACGCGAAGTTTAGCAGCTCACAAAACACTTCCATTAGTTGCGTAACTTTACAGCATTTCTCAGCCTTAAAATCATTTACAGATTTAGCGTAATATGCAAAAAGAACCATCGATGCGTTTGGAATGAATGACAAAGAACAATGTTGGTAATATCATGAATAATGGATTGACAAAGAATTCTTCAATTGTGAATTCATGACTAGATATCGGACTTTTATTTCGTTTCATATCTCTCATTAAACCATCGTTACCAAGAATTTGAGAACGAATGCCATCTTGGCTATATTCTTTGCCCAGTTGGAACTGGGAAGTACTCAGTACACCAGATGCAAAGAAAAGATAGGAGGTGGTTTTTGTCCAGCTGAAAGCGATGGGGGGAGGAGGTCTAAACGCAGAATCATCCACGTTGAATCAGAAGAAAATACGGTACCAAAATGAGCGGCTTTATTAGTTGGAGAGTTAGCTATAGACTGATTAGGTCGGAAGAGAGGAGGAAAGGTTGAACTGCAGAAGTTAGTGAAAATGCTTTTAGTTAAGGGTTTGAAAAAATTGTCATTAGAAGAAGTAATATCTGAATAGTTTCGTTAATGAAAATTGAATTACTTTACGAAGAACATTGGTTCAGAGGTATTAAAGCCCGGTACACTCTGTCCCTGAAGAGACAGGCATCAGAACAGGAATGATCAACACATGAATGGAGGGGCAAAGGTCTGCTAGAAGAAAGGATGCAGGACTACATTAATACAAGATAACCTCCGCTATACAGTCAGCACAGCAATAGTCATTCCAGCCGACGAAGCAACATTCGTCTCAGGGAAATTCAGCAAAGAAACTGTCCAGGTATGACCGCTGAGCTCTCCCAGAGTGCTAGAGTTGTCTTTTCATGGGGGATAGAGAATGGGCGTGCTCGATTAGAGTTACCAGGTATAAGACTGCGAGAGGAGGATCCTAAGGGGGCAGGAATTGCGTGACTGTAGTAGAAGGGCTAAAGTGCAACAAAGGAGGTCGCGCGTGTTGGAATAGTGGTCGAGAGAATTAGGATCTGGTGTTGAGAGTTTAACCATTTGTTTCTGACCAATCAGCTCCACCTTAAACACTGAAATCCCCTTCTTTGAGAATTTCATCGTGTGAATGTGAAGAGAGGGATGGATCGTGGCAGGATATCAAGCAGTCGAACTTGGAGGAATTCTTTAAAAATGTACGATGCACGAAAGCAATGTTATGGACGGTAGAAAAACTGTGAGCCATGTTGCTTCCTAGCTAGGGGAAACAGAGGATTCGGAATGATGATCGACGATTCGTCACAAAACAAAAAATGCCTCTATACGGATAACACCGTAAAACAACACGATCGACTAAATACTAAACCAAGCGGATCATACTTATGAGAAGCAGTCCAGAGAGTATGGCAGAGAATTGAAGACAACGATGATACGGACTGCAGAGAAATCCGAGATCTTGATAACACTACAAACATGAAAGACCCTTGGTTTCCTTGAAGCCTCAAGATATCAAGAGAGGTTCTAGTCATTCCTCTATGAACACAATGAGCCATGTTTAACTAAGCGATTCTCCTCTCGAACACCCAAAAGATACAGCGTAAATGCATACGCATCCCAGTCTGCCTGGAATTTATAAATAGGCATCAAAAAATACGCTTCCAGGATCTCAATCGCATGTATCAAAAAACTTGCACCATAAACCTTCCATTTCAAACTATCCTTCGCACTGTCCCACCTCTTCTTCCTCTCCTCTCACCATCCTATTGAAAAAAGAAAAAAGATACTCAAGACATTCCAAGAGGCGAACAGTAGGTGTTTGTGTACTCCCATATGCACTACACCCCATCCTTGGAGTGGGAACGATGGTAATAATTCATATGGATGCCTGATAATGTAGAGGAAAAGCAGCCTTGGACGACTGGTTTCAGTGAGACGAAGAACAGTGGAACTAGACAGATGGTGGTCAACAGAGGGATGGTTAGATTTATGGAAGGTTAGATTAATGACTGTACGTTTTGCAGAAACGAACTGAGATCGAGTCAGGTTTAGGAGCTGTGTCTGAAGAAGTGGGGTGGTCTTAATGACAGACATCTAATCATTAATTCACAATTGAAAAGGTCTTTGGTAAGTCCTACGCCCTTAATCGGTGTTTATTAATATGTATTGTGCAGGCTTCCGATCTGTCCATGTTAAGGGCACTGATAATCCTTCTTTGGATTTAAAAACTAGTCCAGTTGATGACTGGGGAGCTCACATATCTTGAGGAGGTTGCATGATCGAAAGCAGAAGTCTTTTACGAGCAGGCCTGTCAGCAGATCTTCATCTACAACGTAACAGAAGTCGGCATCATCATGCATCTTTTATTCTGAGACGGATGTGTGAATATGTTATTACTATTTGTGCCTCACGGGAAGAGATTCTTACCAAGTTTTATTAACCTTTTATGTATGTATCATGTCTTTACTCCTGTGTATGTATGCCCACACATACACACACACACACACACACACACACACACACACACACACTCATCGTAGCCTATGCCAGATGTGTGTCCGTAAATTTATGAATAAATAAATAAATGGACATATAGATAGATAAACATAGTGATAAAGGATTATTGGATGTAGACAGACATCCGTCTGAAAATACACAGTTCAGATACTACAAATATTACAGAACAGGAAGGTCATGATAATGACTAGTTAACTAATCCTGAAAGCGCTTAAGGTCAAGGTGGCAAGATATTTGCACACTTTGGATGAGCAAATGAATGAGGTACATCTAGAGAGTTAGGGTGGCAGATATAATGGAATAGTTGCAGAGTAAATACTATGGTTTATACATTCTACACTTAGCTGAACAGTAAGTGGTGAATAGTTACAGTTATGCAGTGGTTGAAATACGACATAGTCTTAGTAACATATAGCTGAGCTATTCGCTTACGTTTATGTATTGTTTATGTATTGTATATGATGTTTACAATGGTAGGTATAGGAATGTTCTTATATGTGTCTTTACTAGCTTTCATTAGAACAAGTCGAATGTAGTGACAAACGGCGGTCCGTGGTGCAAGGATGTCGGGGGGAGGAAGGCTCTGTGACAGGGGTGTGTCAGCTGTTTATTACTAACCTGAAGTGTGAGCTGACAGTGTTGATCGGAGAGAATGGACAGGTTCAGCGAAATGAAAGCCTCTTGGTAGGTGGTAAAGAATGGCCCAGGATGATTTTGCATGCCCTTTTTTGCACTCTCATGATTTTTCCTCTGTGTAACTGTTAGTAAAGTAGACCAAGTTGGGAAGGCGAGATATCTTAAGTAGACTGAAGATGATATAGATATTTCTGAGCTCAGTTGACAGGATAACCAGTGATTTCAATTGGCGGAGAAGGTGCAGTCGATTTGAGGAAGTTTTAATGATAATGCTGACATAACTCCTCAAGTTTACACCGACGTATATAGCAATACCAAGAAATTTGATGTCTCGGAGTATCCGGGTAATGTCAGAGACTAATATGATGTCAGGTGGCAGGATGTTGTCTACACCCAGGTTAATGTGCATCATCACAGTCTTGATGTGGTTGATGGTGACGTCGTTGGCTTAGTCCACGTCCACTTTTGAAGGTTGCTGATGATGTGCTGCAGGGCACTGAAATCAGGAGAATTGTTGTTGATAATGATGCCAAAGATGGAGTCGTCTTCGAACTTCTAGCTATGGTTTGTCACTGATAAGAATGAGGAAGAAGAGCGGACCCATCTTGGTGCTCTGCGGTACACCGCAAGTTAAGGGGTAGTGACTAATGCCGATGTGGCTCCCCTAAAGCGGACGGTTTGGTGTCGTCCGGTCAGGAAGTCCACCAGCCATGAGACGAGACACCTCGGTAGTCCCAGGTCGACGGCTTTCTTTATAATGATGTGGTTTACCAAGTTGAAAACCTTAGCCCAGTCTACGAAGTGGGCGCCAACGAGGTTTTGCGCTTCTCCAAGTTGCGGTAAATGAAGGCAAGAAGGCTGACGAGGTAGTGAGTGGTGGAGGAAGACTTTATGTTTCCAAGCTGCTGAGGGTCCTCTGAATCAGCAGTGTTAGTATGGGCCCAGTCAGACTTAAAACTCTCACAAATTAGACTTGAGATTTGGGTGATGGCAAAAAGGTGTAAGCCATAAGAGACTTTGGGTTGGTGGATTTGGGTGATGGAATGACATATGCTGTCTTCCATGTCTTGGGGTATTTGGATTGTTTGAGTGAAGCATTAATTATGGCGGTTAGCGGTGCAACTAATTCATGGGATAATTCCTTGCATAGCTTCACTGGAAGATGTACGAGTGTGGTTGGCAGCTTAGTTTTTAGGCGCTAAAGGCGGTTGTTAATTTGGTGGGCAACCTCCTCATTGCTAAGGTGGCCTACACAAGGGTAGAGGGACAGCCTTCGCTTGTCACAGCCGGTCAGTTTTTTTATTCCGTCATATCACTGACCGATGTCGGCCTGCTCTGAATAGTGCACCTTGCGTGGTTAATAGGCCTGCTTCGCAGCTCGTACTCCGTGTTACACTTTGTTGTGCAGTTACTTGTAGAGGTCGTTGTTACGACTGTTGAACGCTCGATTTCGCTGCTGCGTATGTCGCTTGATGAGGTGGACGATCCAGGGAGCGTCGGCCGGGTGTAGTGTTACCTTCCTCTGGGGAAAGAAGTGTTGGTCGGCCTGGCTGCAGGTTTCATGACACTTATCCCACATGACGTCAACATTATCTTCACTGATCACCTCAATCCAGTATAACGAATTACTCATCAACCGAAATTTCTCTTCGCTGAGGCAGTAAGTGGCTGATAAGTTTAGGTGTCTGCCCGCTTGCGTTGGGAGTTGGTGGGGGCGGGGGACCACAACGCTGATAAATGAGGACTACGTCCGAGGGAGGAAGGGGCTTGAGTGGTAGGTAGTGGTCAGCCATGTCAGTAAGAATCAGGTCAAGAGTGAGATAGATGTAGTTGTTCTCGGAGGCTCGTGTGTCTAGCTCATCAAAATCCCCAAATATCACAAGCTTAGAACAAGGGTACCTTATCCCGAGCGTGTCAGATCTGTAGGTTAGCTGATCTAACAGTGCCCTTCTGCTTGAGGCGAGCGGTGGGTGGTAGATCACTCCAGTTTGCCAATTTGGCTTGGGTGTAAGGTGGGCGAGATCCTAACCCATAACACCTTCAGACCCTCATGTACGTTAACTTTCAGCAGGGCTGGACGTAAGTCTTTGTGGTATAAGGGTGCCACACCCTCCCCCACGCTTTGATGTAAGAAGGTGGTAGAGGAGAATGTAATCACTCAGGGTACAAATTTCAGGAGTAATCTGCCAGGCCTCTGTTACTGCTAAGACCTGGCTGTGAGCTGACCTAGTGTTGATGGCTAGTTATTTCATTTTGTTGGGCAGGGAGGCGCCATTCGATATCAGTAGAGTCGGCAGGTTATAACACTTCCTTGGAACTTCAAAATGTTTTAAGGGTTTAATCTTAGCTTTAGCTTTAGCTGCTTAATGCGCGCGTCCGTGTGTGTGTGTGTGTGTGTGTGTGTGTGCGTATTGGTAAGTACATGTGTGTGTGTGTGCGCGACAGTGTGTATTATATCGTAATTCTGTGTTTCTTAAGAAATGATTCACATACATTAGAAGCTGTACAACAGAACAGTATCATGTCAAGTCAATAATGCATTTACAGAGACACACAGCTGCACCAGAGAGCTGTAATGTGTCATAAACCGTGAAGAGGAGTGGGTATGAAAGAGGGTACTCCCATTAGCGGGCATAAAAGTTGGGGGGGGGGGGGAAGATAGTACTCACGTGGGCAGGCATGGGCGGGGATGATGGTACTCACGTGGGCGGACATGGGCGTGGGTTACAGTGGACCGTCTGGGGCGCCGGCTTGGGGGCTTGACACATCTCGTCCGTCAAGATGGCACCGCTGGCGCTGGTACAGATGAACACCGTCTGCTGCTGCCCTGAAGAAGGTCAGACAAGGTGATATCATGCAAGATCATCCTCCAGGGAGGGTCAGGGAGTGTCAGCCTCTGGTGAGGGAGGGCCTTCCTGCCCTTGAGACACATGCCATGAGGATCATCTGCACCGTCAGTACACATCGTATTGTCACACCTACACTGTAGTATACGTACCTCCACCACATGTCCGTGAACAAGGCGTGAACTTCCACACCTTCCAGGAGGGCGAGGTGGCTCTGGCCATGTCCGGGCCGCCCGGCTTGCCCACGCCAACCACAGTGTTGTCTGCGTAAGCGCCCACACCCTGGGTCGCAGGAGGTTGGCCCACTCGGTTGTCGACGGTAGGGCCGTACTCCGCAGCCGCCGGGCTGCTACCGCTCTGAGGGGTGGCCAGGTAGGCTGGCAGCGTGTTGTAGAGGGGAAGCTGGCTCCGTTGGTGGTGACCCCAGCCTCGACCACGCCCACGTCCACGCCCATTACGGGGTGGAGGGTACGGTGGTCCCAGTGGGTGCCAGTACTCGTACCTTATGCCCTGGTTGTTGGACTGGTAGATGATCTGCAGAAGTAAATCTGGCGTCATTGACAACACAAGTGATTCTCTGTGGTCATATAACATGGCAGACGATACATCGTCATGCCAGAAACTCCCACCCACATCAGACACACCGTTTCATAAGCAAAGGATTAAATTAGTAAAAAGTAACTATTTTGTTATAAAGGAAACTGCCACGGGTTGTGTTTGCTGTGATATACAAATTCATCATTTTCATGATCTTTATAGGAATAAATATTACAGTACACGGCCTTCAGCCTCAGCCCCTGCACAAACTCCACTTGGAGCGGAAGAGATTGTTCAAGGCCTTTTACAGACTATATAACCTAAAGAAGGGCCTGTTTAATCTTAAGGTTTTTACTTTCTTCCCAAAAAGGTCTTAAAGCCTTCACAAATCACCAATTCATTGAGATCAACAGCCAAAATATTTCGAAAATGAAAGTGGCTAATCTCCAGTAAATCTGGGGCACCGAACATGAATGTGACGCTTAGATTTGTTAACTGGCCCTAGTTTTGAAGGCACAGGATGGGTCCCCAGTATTTACTATTTGCACTGATTTTGACGTTTTGTTCTCTTTGAGGCAAGATATGACAACACTGAGCGTGGGAAGAAGATGATGCAGTTGGCACCTAAGTATTGCATCACTCTACTTGCTGCTAATCTTTTCCTTCCGAGGAATCGCCCAGTACACACGTGTCGTAACCCCGACGTTTCAGTTCGTGTCGTGCTATTGTCATGCAGGTATCATTTCCAAACCCAAAGTCTGTGCTTGAGGTGGAGCTGGCTTTAGATTGTGTAATCAGGGTCCAAGCCAATTTCTTTTTATAAATACATTACGATACAACACGTGCTGCTTCGTGCAGCGCCTCGTACTGGATTTCTGTCATTCTGTTGAAATGCACTGCTCCGCTTGTACGAAGGGCCACGTGTGACTACCTGTTAAGTGATTTCTTTGCCGGACGTCAACAAGGATGCCTCGTAAGTGCGTGAACAATTTATATTTTTTTTTTCTTACTTTCTTTTGGAAGGTGACTTTTATGTCACAAAAGCGTGTCATACCTCGATTATCTGCAGGGCCTACAGTCTTTACGTTGGCTGTATGGTTGGAGACCAGAACAAAAGTTAGGTTCCACACATATGCTGCAATGTTTGTGCATTGTGCAACAAACCCTCGTAGCTGGTTGAATCATAAAAGGCGGTGTGGAGGGAGCCGGATACATCTCCACTGTGCCTCCAGCCCGGCAAGGTATTTCCGTGAAGAAAACTGAACCTTATGCTAACCGAATATTTCAACTGCTATGCTCCCGTTGTCGCATGGTAAAGGACTTCCCATTCTTTAACTCCTGGAATAATTTCTGTGGAATCGGAGGACGAACAGAATCAGGAAATTTGTAAAACAGGACCTCGCGTGACGTATGCTAAACCACACAGGATCACGCAGAATGAATTAAGCAACCTTCACAAAGATCTTGAACCTTCGAAGAGCAAGACAGAGCCGCTGGGCTCGAGACTGCAACAGTGGAATCTTCTTGATATACCTGTGACAGTGTCTGTCTTTCATGCCCACCAGAAAAATTTCTCGTCGCCAGCAACGATGTAGATGGTCTGATGGCAGCCCTCAATATCTATAACCCCGAGAAGTGGAGACTGTTCATAGGCACGTCAAAGTTGAGTTTAAAAACTGTTCTGCTGCATGATGGCGTTTTGTCGTCAGTACCAATGTTGGTCATACAGTCCATATGAAGGAATCATTCAACAATATGAAGCATCTTTTAAACTGCATAAACTACATATCCAAGGCTTTTGACGGGTTGTGGCATTGGGGTCTCATTTCTAAGCTCCCCCCTTTTGGCTTCCTTCCCTCAATTTCCTCCTTCATATCTAGTTTCCTCTCCGGCCGATCTATATCTGTGGTTGTTGATGGATCAGCCTCCCCCCCCCCCACTTTTTCTCCATGAACAGCGGTGTTCCTAAAGGTTTTGCCCTGTCCCCTACACTTGCTCCCCTTTCTTTCAACAATTTCCTCTCCACAAATAATCCAGTGCACTCTTACGCTGACGACTCAACACTGCATTCATCCACATCCTTCAATTTTGCTCCTTCTTCTCTCACTCAATCTGCATCTCGTCTTGACATAGTTTCCTCAATAAACTGAGACTTGGACAGGATATATCAGTGGGGTACAAAAAATCTTGTTAAGTTTAATGCCTCAGTTTCTACCTATCATCTCTCTGTCGAAAACTCTTCACAACTCTCGTCTCTCCTTTGATGGTTCTGTAATTCCATCTCTTGACTCAATAAATATACTTAGTATTACTGAAACATCCACTCTTTCTTGGACACCCCACATTGCGGGAATAGCTAAGTCTGCCTCTAAGAAACTGGGTATCCTGTTTAGATGTCGAAACTTCTCTTCTGAACGGTTGCTCCGTTTATACAAATGATTGATTCGTCTTTGTATGGAGTACTGCTCTCACATTTGGGGCGGTTCTAGCTCTGTTTCCTTACTTGACAGAGTTGAGTCGGAAGCAGTCCGACTTATAAACTGTACCAGGCTCCGTTTCATTAGTCTCTAAATTTCAATTAAGGCCCGGCCTTGGTGTGGACTTTTGTCTGTGACTGGAGCCTTCAGCATAAAAAAAGAAAGAAATACCAACGGCAGCTTTGTGGCGACTTGAAGGTGGTGCTACCTTGCTTGGACTGCCGCAGGGGTGCACGAAGTTTTGCTGTTTCCTGTGCGAATGGGGCAGTCGATCAAAGACTTTCTATTACGGCAAGAGGGACTGGGCTTCCCGACAGTCGCTGGAACCGGGAAGAAAGAACATGCGGCACCTACCGCTCGTAGAATCCTGCAAGATTTTGCAACCCCCTCTGCACAGCAAACTCGGCCTTATAGAGATCTTCGTTAATGATATGGATGTAAAGGGGCCTATGTTTAGGTACCTTGGTGAGAAATTTCCGAGGCTGAGTTAGCCGAAACTCAAGGAGGGTGTTTTCGTTGGTCCGCGAGCTCTTCAGAGACAAGCAGGTCGATCACATTCCCTGTGGTAACGAGAAGACTGCGTGGAATGCTTTTCGGTTGGTAACAACAAACTCTCTGAGTTATATCAAGGCTGACAACTATGAATAACTTGTGGAAAACCTGATGTACATTCTCTCAGAAAGTGGGCTACAATTTGTCTTTAAAGACACACTTTCTCCTCTCTCACCTTGACTTTTTTCCGGCTAACTGCAGCGCAGTGAGCGATGAGCACGGCTAACGTTTCCATCAGGATATCTCGGCGATAGAGAAACGGTGCGACGTCAAATGGATTTCAGCGATGTTAGCGAAGAGGCATCGAGTTTACTCGAGGTAAGCCAGTGACTATACTATGCGTCATTGATATATTATATAATACACGTAAAACGTAAGATATTGAAATTTTCTTGTAAACTGCAGCCAATCGAGACATCGTCGTATTCACAGTCCCAGTATCCATGAAGGGAAACAATTTCATGTCTTAAACATAAAGTAAGTCAAAATTTGACGTTCATTGAAATCAGTACCCTACCTAGGAAGCTAAAAAAATCTTTCATCCCTAAGTTGTAATGATATGTGAATTCCCCGGAACACGAATATCATGAGAGTACATGAAAAGGACAGATATAAGACATGATGGCCCATTAAGAAGTTACTACGCTCCTCGTCTTATTTGTTGTAGAAAAAGGATAAACTAAAATGCACCTCCCCACATACCACTCCTTACGGCTCGTCATCTAGCAGGATTAAAGCTGAAAAGGAATACCATGTAGTATGGAGATAATGTACCGTCATGGAAATTTCATAGGAAAGCGTGAATGGGAAACGTTTCTTTCTCTAACTGCAGAAGCACTCCCCGTGGAGAAGGCCCGGATCTAAAACGAATAAAGAATTCTAGTATTCAAGCAATAACTTTCTTTTCTTCCACTATTTGAAACAGGCCAGCTTATTACTACCATATACCATCGACGTATTAGTTTAAGAGCCTTGATTTGATGGCATTTGTTGTCTTTGCATTTACTACAGCTCCCCAGGTGAAGAAAATATTGTTCACACAACTACAATATCTCCTGCTGGTCGTTGGATCTCTGTGTCAACGAAGAGAAGTTTACGATGTTATGTTATCGAAACTACTGAGTATTTGGACAACTCGTATTAGATCATCTCAATCTCTAAACGTTATTTAGGTAACGATTTTTGGTCTGCACCTTTATCCAGAAAATATCGCTCTTTACAAATGATGGAAACAATTCTGTTCCCCTTCTCTGAATTCATTCTGGCCGTTTCTTCACATCTGAACAATTTTGGTGACCAGTTGAACAGTGAGTGCCGAATGAGGTCTGATCAGGTTCATTACAAGGAGTGAGTACTGTAACCTTAGATTCATACGTTATATTTCTAGCGACAATACCTACCTAGCATGCAGTTGGCTTTATCGTACGCTGCTGGGCACTGATTCTCGTACTAGCTTGATGGGTTGGTTTCGAACCTAGCTCCAAAACATCGAGCATTTTGAGCTTCGAAGCTTCGATCATTATGGGCGCTTTAGAGGCAGGACATTGTTCAAAGAGACTTTTCCTCCATCATTAGACCCTCACCCCAAGCACTCCCTTCCCCTCTCCTCCCCCCCAACCCAATCCCCAGCGAGACCCTCCCTTTCCCTGACCACCATCCTCATAGGAATCACCATCATTACTACTTCTAAAGCCTATATCGCTACTAACGCCACCACCACAACCACTGCCACTACACGCATCACTCCCTCCATGGCGCCACCACAAGCAACTCACCATAATATCAACAGGTTCGGAGAGCGGGCCGGGCGCCTTGATGACCTCGCCTCCCTCGCCGGTTGTGCGTGGGCGTCTGTAGAAGAAGCCGGTACCTGCACCCATGTACCGGCCAGGGGGCAGCACCGCCCAGTTGCCATTGATGATGTATCCGTGGTCCGTCCTCATCGCTGGCGGGGGAGACAGAGATAGGAAGTGAGACAGAGGCCTGGGAAAATTTAAAGGAGTGAGTGGATACAGGATGAAATAGGAAGGAACGAAAAATAAATCCTAGGAAAGGCCAGGCAAATAAAACGAGTTAGAGAGAGAGAGAGAGAGAGAGAGAGAGAGAGAGAGAGAGAGAGAGAGAGAGAGAGAGAGAGAGAGAGAGAG
>JAYMFT010055683.1:0-15092 GCA_038088735.1 Panulirus argus | reverse complement strand
ATATATATATATATATATATATATATATATATATATATATATATATATATATATATATATATATATAATTACCCCAGAGCCAATTTCTATGAAAGAGTCCTTTTGTTACCAAAGGCCTCTTTCTGAAGGTACCTGCAGCCTAAGGTTGCACTATTTCCTGTAGCAGGGAAATGTGCACTTATTTGGAGGAAGAAGTTCTTTGACGAGACTGTAGTCTCAATGATACACTCTCACCAAAGTTGACTTTTCACTTGCAGTATAAGCTCTTGCAGGCATAGCCAGTAACACCTAATCAGTATGTCATTAAATTATATAAATGCATACTTGTGCTAATGATCATGACATGTGACTGGTGCAAACTTAGCAACTTATGCAATCACCTATTTGTAATGTATGGGAAGGTGAGTTTAACAATAATGGGCTCCATCTCTTGGACATTCTCTGCTATCATACTTCTTTAATCTATGTATGCTGTCTTGAACAATTGTTCATTATCCACATCATTAATCTGCTTTAAAAACTTAAAGATTGTTATCAAGTCAACCCTCGCTCTTTTGTTTCCCAAGGTGGGCGAATTCAAAGCCTCTATTCCCCTCCCCCCTCTGTAACTCAGCTCTCTTAATTATGGAACCATTTTTGTTATCCTGCTCTAGATCTTCCCTTTTAGGTCTTTGTGCTTCTTTAGGTGCGGTGACCAAACTTGAGAAGCATATTCTAAGTTTGGCTTTAAATTTGATATCAACAGCTTGCTATTTCCTTGTCCACATACCTGAACGCTATTCTAGTATTTACAAAAATATAGCTTATTTCAAACTATTCTCGACATGTGGGACTCTGTTGACAGGTTAGGGATGAAGTCTAAAGTCCTTCTCACTCATATAATCTTGAAGCTTATTTCCTTATAGATAACAATCATATTGAAGCCTTATCTCACTTTATCCATCCTCATTACTTAATATTTGCTCTGACTGAATTTCATCAACCATGTATAAGAACAACTTTGGAGTCTGCTTTGGTCCCCTAAGTTAATGATCGTAGTAGTGGGTGGATGGAATAAACTAAGTGATGATACTGTGAATGCTGAGTACAGAAAACTGTATGATAATAGAGAACTTCCTCCTTGGTGATTATAATGACACAACAAGGACAGATGCACAGAAAACATATCCCCCTATCCACAAGACCCCTCGATATCCCAATGTTTTCTAAAGCCTTCTCCCCACCCCAACTCAATGGTGTTGGGGCTACAATTTCATCTACTGTGAAAACATTCTTGAAATAGCAATTCAGTTCCTCACATATCCATATGACATGCACAACCACACACATCCTTACATCACCCTCAACTAATCTTCCTTCTGAATCCCTTAACCAGATCAGCTGCTCTTTAACTGACTATTCACTCTCGACAAATTTACGGAATTGTTTGTATCTAGCCTGTTAGAAAGCATTTGACACTGTTCTGCATTGGAGCCTGATAAAAGAGCTGGATCAATAGGCAAGAATAAGGGGAAGACTCCTTCAATGGATAAATCATCTTATCAGAAGGAAATAAAGGATATGTCATATAAGCCTTCTCAGAATGGGTGGAAGTCACCAGCATAGTGCCAGAGTGTTCTATTCTGGGACCATTACTCTTCTTGATCTAACTAAACACGTTCACAAATGATGCAAAGGTATGAGGAAAGTAAAAAAATGAGGAGGATTGCATCAACTTACTACGGAACCCAAGTAAATGTAAAATGATGAGGATAGGTCACAGTCAAAGAATGCCTAAACATGATATAATCTACAAGGAAAGCAGCTGCAGGAATCTCTGTGTGAGAAAGACTTGGGAGTCAACATCATCCTTAACCAGACACTAGAGTTCCACCTTAGAGGAACTGTTAAGGAGACCAACTGTCTTCTAGCAAATATTAGAACTGCTTTCAAGTTCATGGATAAGGAAATACTCTGTGAGCCATTCACATCATCCACACAGCTAGAATTAGAATATGCATCTAAAATATATTCACAGCAGTTAGAGAAGTACAAAGAAATAAAGGTAAGGTCTGGAGGAGGGGACTAAACAGAATTAACAGGGCAGGGCTAGAGGTTTTAAAACAGCCCACTTGGAAGAGAGAAGAGTGAGTGGTGACCTGATCTCAATGTTTGAGTTTTAAAAGTTTCTGAAGAGAAAAGAGTGAGAGGTGACCTGATCATAATGTTTGAGTTTGTAAATAAGACATGATGTGAACAGTGAACAGTTCTTTGGGAGATTTAGGGACAGAACAACCAGAGGACATAACATGAAATTAAGTAAGAAACTTGCTCTGAAAGATGTGAAAAAGGACTTTTACAGTGTAAGAAGGATGGATAAATGGAATATAATGACAAAAGACATGATTAATACACACAGCATGCATAGACTTAAGAAGTTGTATGATAGCAGAGAATGCTCAAGAGATGGGGCCCAATAAGTGCTAAACTCCCTCCCCACACAGAACAAATAGGTAAATATAATTTTGAGTTCTTCACAATACAAATTCATCTTACACTGTAATTTTCTATCCATTCAAAACCTAGCATCTCAATTCTACTTGCATCTACTTCATCCAAAATACATCACAGAAATGGCTATCATTCTATCTGTCTTTTCCTCCGAGTTAGCTAACAAAAAATAATTTACATACAACAAATACAGCAATTTCCTTTCTCTTTCTTCAAGGCTTAATATCTTCCTAACTCCCTTTCATTTCATGTAAAGCCACCCTTACAGATGTCAAATAACCATAGTGACAGCACATAACCCTGATGCACTGCCACATCTTTTTCAAACTTTTCACTCACACCACCACTATCTCTTACAAATGCATAACTTCCACTCTAAACATTACACAGTACAGCATGTATGGTTGTTTATTATGCACATAATAGAGTAAAATGATTTTTGAACATCAAAATATGAGTCTTTTCCCTTTTCAATCTGAAATAAAGTATAGCAAACATCACAACATTAAGGTAATGTTCTCATTGCCACCTTTAACAAATCATACAACAATACAGTGCACAAAAATTCATAGTCGATGAAGAAACTGGTTTGGAAAATAAAGATATAAAAAAACTCAAATGAGATCAATGAAGCTGCTATGCAACTGTATCTATCATTCTTCATCATAAATCAAACACATACTAGTAAGAAACTTTTCACATTTACTTCACATGAAAATAAATGCTTCCCTTTACTTAATGGACTGATTACCTGATGAAAGCAGCAACTTTCTTAGCACATACAATGGGGTCTGTTGAAACTTCATCTTCTGGTGATGACCGTCCAGAAACTCCTCTATCTAAATCCTGCAAATATAAATAAGTACCTTTAAAAAATTCAAACATACTAAAGGTATTACAGATATGTCAAAAACAATGGAAGAAAACAGTATGTTTGAATGTAATTACTTATTCATACAATACATCAATGGAGTTCTATATTCATGGAGTCCCACATTTTGAATTTTTCCTACAATTAAAAAACCCATCAAACTTTTGTATACTGTCAACACAAACAGCTTAATTACTTCGCTTATTCCATGTATCTACAATTCATACTATAAAGTTTTTTAATCTTTCCTAACGGGCTTTTTGTTACGATATCTAACTGCTATTTCTTTGCATCATCTGAAAAACTCAGCACGGTCTACAAGGTCAAACTGGTTTAGAAACTTAAGGGCTGTGATCAAGTCTTCACTTACTCTTCTTTCTTCAATGGTGGGCAAATTCATAGCCTCTAACCACTTGCTGTAGCTGGTCAGAGGCCATTATCAACCATATGTCAGACAAATTCAGTAGCTTTTTTACATTCCTTTGTAAGCTGATGCAATTCTCATCTCCCTATACTTCTCCCATGACCTTAGCATAATTTCCAAATAAATGCATGTAAAAATCTAGTCCTTCTGATTAGTCATTTACACAGATCAAGAATAGCAGCATTCCTAAAACTGGGTCCTGCAGTATGCTATTCATAAACCCAGCACGTTTCAAAATGGTAATTCTGACATGCATCCTCCACTCCCTTTGACTACGGTAATTTTCAATCTATCAAGAAAGTCTTGCCCCTATGCCTGCCTGAAAATCTAGCTTATTCACCAACCTTCTACATGGAAAATGCCTTCTGTCAGACCAAATACAGAAAATCCATCCATTCATTTCTTTTGTCTAAAAAACTAAATTTACTTCTCCCGAAGAATCCAAAGAGATGTGTATTGCACACCCTCTTTTCTACAAACTCATCTTGTTTCTCACTCTAGTAGTTTCTCCTATGCAAATATTCATCCACTTGCTTTCTTACTCTCCTTTTCAGTGTTTCACACAAGGCACTCATCAAAGATACTGCTTTGCAATTCACTGCAATTTCCTGATCTCCTTTCTTAAGACACATATAACATTTGCTCTTTTCCAGTTCACTGGCACTACACCCTCCACTAGCATTCTTTTGAACAATATTACAAATTACCTGTCAGGTGGGTCTGAAACTCCTTTAACACATGCACAGAGACTTCAATTGGGCCATAAACCTCATCTGAATCAAGACCCTTTACTCATCTATTAATGTCTTGCCACACAATTCTAATACTTCGTTCAATGTCCCCCCCCCCCCAAATACCATCTCACTAATGTTGAGATAATAGGATTATCCCCTATAAATACATTTTGGAGCATGTCATTTAGTTCATACATGTTTTCTTGTCACCTTTAACAGCTCTTCCCTCTGAATCACTCAGCCTGATTAAACGCTTTTTAATCCATTTGCAGCAGGCCCGAACTTTGGTTTACCGAGTGCTTTGGTGAGGGCCCTAATATCTGTCCACTCTTACTCTTTTAAACTCAGTACCCTTACGATCATGTCAATTTCTTTAACTTGGTTAAAAAGTTCCCAGAGACTGTGAGCCCAACCCAAATGGAAGAAAATGATGGATTTATGGGATCAGTCACTTTCTAGATGTTGATGAGTATGATGTCACAGTGCTGCAACAGAGGAGTAAACTCAAGTGAAGTTTACAGGGAGTTTTTTTATTCATTCCAAGAGAAATAGACACAAAACATTCTCTAAACCTATCTTTTCAGAGAATGAGCACATGTAAAATAAACATGTGATAACTCACCTCACAATAATCTTCCATATCTTCAACAAACTGAGAAAGGAGGGTAGTAGCAATAGAAACATTGATCTGCCATAGTTGTGAGAAGCTTTGAAGAGCCAGAGAGACATATTTCATCACCTCAGAAGACTGATGATGATCAATGTGCCATCCAACCAAGATATCCACAATATCCTGAAAAAATAGACAATATTCAAAATTAAAGACTAATCTATTAATTTCTTTTGTTACATTTTCCTATTTTCATCCAAAAGGGGTATATTCACAGAAAATGTGAATATACTTAAGCTAACTAAATACTTAAAGAATGGAGAATGAAAAACAAGAGGTCTCCTAATTTCATGAAACTAATGAAGTAATCAACATTTATTATAACAATCTAGTAATTAAGGGGTCTTGAATATCTTACTCTTGAAGGTGATACCGTAAATAGTTGGATAAACTGAACAATAATCATATATTCATCTCTGTACCTAAGCAGCAGAAAGTGGTCATTGGTTAGTATCTATCAAAATGAGAACTGGAGAATGCTAGCAGTTTACATTGGTTTAAAGAGCTACTTAACAGTATACAAAATTTAAGAGATGGGAGCCCACACATGTAAATATTTCTTCCCATACTGCACAATCAAGCAAATAAACAGGCACACTTACAAACAAAGACAACAAACTCCAAAGTTGGGCTGATAAATGACACCCTTGGTGGCAGATTCAAGTAAAAATATAGAAGTTAGTGTATGAGTTTGGAAGTGCATAAGAGAGGAGGAAGTTGAGAGTAAATGTGAATAAAAGCAAGGTTATTATGTTTAGCTTTGCAATGGGATGGTATGGTATCAATGGAGAAAATTTGGCAGAAGTGGAGGGTTTTAGATATAAGGAAGTGGACATGGAAGCAAATGGAACCATGGAAGTAGAAGTGAGTCAAAAGGTGTGTGTGGGGGGTGAAAGAGTCAAAAGGTGTGTGAGGGGGGTGAAAGTATGGAAAGAGAGACTGTTTTCCAGGATGGGGACAAAAATGGGTATGTTTAAAGGTTCAGAATTCCCAATGATGTTGTTAGGAAGCATGGCACACACAAAAGATGAGATTGCACAGAAGAGGAAGAATAAATGGGTCAGAAATGAAATGTCTGAGGACAATATGTGGTGTGAGGTGGGTGGATCAATTAAGTAATAAAAGGGTGAGAGAGAGGTGTTATAATAAAAGGAGTTTGGTTGAGAAAGTTGAAAGGGTGTACTGAAATGTTTGGATATATGGAAAGAATGAGTGAGGAGAGGTTGACAAAGATAATACATATGTGTCAGAAGTGTTGGAGACAAGAAGTGGTGACCAAATTAGATATGGAAGGATGGAGTGGAAAAGTTTTTGAGTGCTTGGAGCCTGAATATTCTGGAGGATAAAAGGTGATCATGAAATTGTAAACTGAAGCGATGACGTATACAGAGAGCGATGTACTATAAATGGACTGAACTTGGGGATGTGAAGCAGCCAGAGAAAACCAAGGGGAGGTCAATGAGGCCTAGTTGTAAATAGAGGGGACACGGTTTTAGTGCATTACACATGACAGCAAGAAAATTGATGACTGAATGAGGCCTTTTCTTTGTCCGTTTCTGACACTAACTCATTAATGCGGAAACAGTAAAAAATATGAAAAAAGTTACATGCCAAAGGTGGAAGGTTGGCATGTGAGAAGTGGTAATGAAAGGTGGAATGACAAAGCCAAGCTGCTAGTGAAAGAGAAAAGAGAGGTGTATGGGCAGTAATTACAGTGAAGGAGAGTGACAGTTTGGCAGATGTACAAGAAAATGTGGCATGAGGTCAAGAGGACGGTGCAGGGGCCGAAAAAGAGGGCAAATGGGGGTTGGGGTGAGCAAGTATTAGCAAATTTTAGGGAGAATAAAAGAAATAGTTTTGGAAGGAGGTTAACAGTGCGAGAAAAACAAGAGAACATATAGGAGAATCAGTGAAAGGGGCAAATAGGGAATTGGTACCAAGTAGAGATGAGGTGAAGAGGAGATGGAAAGGGTATTTTAAAATAGTGTTGAATGTATTTGATGACAGGGTAGTAAATGTAGGATGTTTGGACTGGGTAGGTATACAAAGTGAGAGAGTCAAGACAAGCAGTTTGGTGACAAGAGAAGGGGTGAAAATTGTGAGTAAGATGAAATGTGGAAAGGCAGCTGGAATGGTTGGTAATGGAGCAATATTCCTTAAGAAAGGGAGGGACTAAGTCATTGATCAGCTGGTTAGGATTTTCATTGTATGTATGGATCATGGTGAGGTGTCTGAGGATTGGCAAAATGCCTATATACTTACCTGAAAGTAGTTATTAAGGATATGACTGTGATTTCTATTAAGTTCTCTTAAAACATCAACAGTTGCTACCATCACCTCAGGTGTTTCTGTCCCCTCCAAAACTCCTTGTAAGCCTTCCACAATCTTTTCTCCAACCTGCAATAGAACAAATATAATTATCATAATTAAACCACAGGACCCCTTTTATGGGGCTTCATCATTTTTAGGTTGTACATCAATCAGAATCAAGAAAATGAAGGACTTCATTAGTAGGAGAAGTTCCTTAAGGAACCTGTACTCTACTTATAAAATTGTAATTATACATCCTTAAATTCTTACTTGCGGCATAACCAAAAGCAGGCAAAATCCAGTACCATCCAACAAACACGCAGTGTCCACAAAAAACATTGTCTGCTCTTTTTATATTTTCAAAGGTGATACATGGCGAAGGTTTATTGTGGGTATAAGCATATGATGCTCTCACGATGAAATTATCGTACATCTGGTCACTGTGACTGATGTTTCCAACAATGTGAGCAACATGCATTAGTGTGCCTCAGGCTATCTTTAGGGAAGGATGTTCTTTCTTTACTCCTCCTAGCTGCCACTTTATTTTGGGAATTAATCATCTGGGTGCTGTAATTCTTCCATCTGTGCTTCAAGATGGTTGGCTAATCAAACCAGATGGTTGCCTAATCACACCAGACAATGAATCACATATATAAAATGACTGACTTGTACCAGATACAAGCTTTACTGATATCACTCACAAAATGATAAAAAGAGCTGTTGGACAAATAATGCATCTTGATAAACTTTGCAAGTCATTGACAAAATATGCAAGGGAACTTAAAAAGATGAACTAATTATGAAAAAATTTTGAGGGATGGAAAATATAGGAAATGATGGGTAAGAAAAAGACCTCTATGCACAGGGACCTTATAAATAGTACATTTTATGACATTTGTCTGGATAAACTATTACTAACCTGACCAAGCTGTGACCCATCAGAGTCCAAACGCAGCATCTCTAAAATGCACCTTAAGACCAAAACTTTCATCTCAGCAGCTCTCCAAGTCTCCAATCTATCCAAAGTCACATCTACAAACCTGAAAACAGAAATGAACATCTTTAACATACATATTACAACTTCAACAGTAAATTCCCCAATGACTTCTGAGGGAATGAATATTATTTTGGATAACAGTAAAATCTCTGAACTTCAGAAAATTACTCTAAGTGGCACACCCTCCTCAACTTATAAAAAAGGTTTTGTGGCACTGTGTTGATGCTTCTATTCATACTTGTTTATGATTTCCTGATTTAGTGAGGTAGCTCCAAGAACAGATGAAAAATAGCCTCATTTGCTCACATCCAATCTTTAGCTGTCATGTATAATGCACTGAAATCAGAGCCCAACATCCACAGCCAAGCCCCACATCCTTTTCTGTAACTTTCTCTAACTACATCATAAAACTTGTTTCAGCCCAATGACTGCATGTCATTCCTTGTATACCATGCTGCTCAAATTTTCTCTACCCCATGCAAGCCTCTCACCCTCATGCATGTTAAAGCCCTATTAATGTGAAGCCTCTTTCATCCCTTCCTCCATCTCCTTCTTGGTCTCCCCGTCCCCCTTGCTCCCTCCACATCTGACACTTATATACTCTTAGTCAGTCAGTCAGTCTCTCTTAGCTAATTCTCTCCTTATGTCCAAACAATTTCAGCATATCCTGTTTAGCTCTCTGTCGTATTCCACTTAACGCCATGTCACTCTCTCACAATGGCTTTCCTTAAAACATTCCCTCATTACCCATATTACGTCCTCAGGCTTTCATTTTCAACATATCAATCTCTTCATTTTTTTTGCACTGAGGGCCCATGAATCACACACATACAGCACCTTTGGGACTACTATACCATCAAATGCAACCATCTTTTCCCTCCTAGATAATGACAACTCTTTCCACATACTCCTCACAACACCTAAGAAACATGCCCCCTCACCCACCCTATTGTTCACTTCAGCTCCCATTGTTCTATTCACTGCCATGTCCATTCCTAGTTATCTAAAACACTCCACTTCATTTCAGGTTCTCTACATTCTAACTCATACTTAAACCAACCTGTCACATGACCCTGCTAGATCTCATAACCTTTCACTTATTTACAATAACTCTAAACTTCCTCCTATCACATAATCTCCCAAACTTAGACACAAACTTCTGCAGTTTCTCATTCGTTTGTTACCAAAGCCATGTCATCTGCAAACAGCAGATGACACACCACATCTTCCTCTGTGAAACTGACCAAGAAGAGTCCTTCATCTTGTCCATCTCTTCCAAGGGGCGGACACCCTCTGCAGAAGCCTACCGGCTGAAGAAAGTAAGCAAAGTGACACCAAACACATTTTTTAGGTCTGAGTTAGACTGTGCTCCGTCACCAAACCTATGCTTCACTTCAACTCCTACAGTTCTATGCACTGCCATGTCCATTCCTAGGTATCTACAACACTCCAATTCTTCCAGGTTTTCTCCAATCAGATTCAAACTTAAACCAACCTGTCACATGATTATATTAAACCTCATAAACTTTCACTTATTCACATAACTGTCAACTACCTCCTATCACATACTCTCCCAAACTTATACACCAACTTCTACAGCTTATCAATCATTTGCCACCTGAGCCATGTCATCTTCAAATAGCAGATGACACACCACATCTTCCCTGTTGAAAATTAACTGAGAAGAGTCCTTTATCTTGTCCATCTTCTCTTCCAGGGTGGACAACCTCCACCTTGATAGATTTCCCTTATGGATACTCTCTTATGTTCATACTCCCCACATAAATTTTCTCCTGCTTATATCATCTTAGTACAATAATAATAATAAATATTATAAATTACTTACCAAAGCAAACATAAAATACACTATTCTTTTTATAAACTAAATATCTAGTATGAAAAAGTACAGAAATGTACTGATCAATGGGACAGAAAAAGCCTGCCTGGTAGCATGTCTTGTTAGTGAATGATCCTAGAAAATTCAGAGTTGTAAGACAGCAAGCAAGAGTTGTCCCTTTTCTCTTAAGAATTCTCTTGAGATTAAACTTTTGAAATCTAATATCTGACATTATCACAATGGTGGTCTCTGTCTAGCTGAAGGTGGGCCCTAAACAACTGAGTTACATTACCATAGCTGAGTGGATAATAAAGGATGGAGAAGGCCGACACTTCCTCACTGATACCACTGTGAGTTGGAAGACCCTGAACCTGATTTTCCTTGAAATTATCCAACAGAATCACTTATGCTCATTGACACAACACAGGGAAGCAAAATAAAGGTGACTTGAAAACTATTCTTTATATATTCCCCTTTCACACTCTTAGTATTTACACAGGCAATCAATATCATCCTTCTCAGAATCAAACTATTGCTGAACTCTTCCACAATTTTCATTTGATCATTTACTAAGAAAACACTTACAAAAAAGCATGTTAGTCAAGTTTCAGTACATTACACTGAGGATTAATTTTTGAAACTGATTGTGAAAAATTACAATACCAAATGCAAAATAAATTTCTAACCTTTTTATATCTCCCTCCATTACATGACCTACTCGGCCAATACATCGTGTTATTTCCCAGCGACAAGGAGGTGATGGAGCAGCATGAAGGCTTTCAAAAAGGGAATCCAGTATATGATCAGCATTTCGGCGGACATATTTCACATTTTCATTCAGCATTATGGACTCCTGTGAATAAAAAAATTTAGTTCAGCAATTTCAATTTGTAAGAAAATATATATCTGAAGAAAATAAAAAGAAATGAATTCAATATGATGTGAATGAAAATGCGAACATCTTATGTAGTTGTGTGATGAAAAAAGACAAGTGACTCAGAATACTTGGCATAAAAAAGAGACATACATAGGTATACGAGGGCGATTGGGGTACATGGTTGGCAGGCATGACTGAATTATGTACTAATTGATAGGCATGCACAAGGGAGATTTTTGTATGTGAATGTGCTGAATGGAGCAGCTGGTGGGATGACTATTCACTATATGGTGGAGGGGAGGGTGATGGGTTGTACAGGCTTTAGGAAAGCAGGAAATGTTAGGGTGGGAAGGTGGAGGTGAAAGCATGTGAGCTTGGAAAAGAGGCTCAGGTGAAGAGATACTAGGAAAGATAGATAGAAAAACAGCAAAAGGTGAGAGCTAATGAAGTTAAGGGAGTGGGTGAGGAATGGAAGGTATTTACGAAAGCACTGTTTACATGTACAAGATAAATGTTAGGTACCCAAAAAGTAAGATATAAGCATGTGAAAAAGGATAGTGAGTGGAGGGATGAGGAGGTTGAGTTGTCAGTAAAAGAAAAAAGAAAGGTTTATGGGCATTATTTGCAGGGTAGGAGCGTGAGGTATTGAGAAATGTACACAAGAAAGTGGTAACAGGAAGAGATAGAGTGAGTATTTTGAATGACAGCCAAATGTGCTTAATGAAAGGGTGTTCTGGAAGTGGAGGTATGCGAGGTGAAAGAATCATGGTTATAGTCGCCGTATGTTAAGTTGGCAAAGAAGCCACACTCCTCTTCCATAGCTAAGGTAGATGATTGTTTCGTATACAGTGTTCGTGTCGCTATCCGTTTATTTACACTAAGTGTGTTCACAGTTTATAATCAGACATGTCCTGTATAATAATGTAAAAATTGGGAACATAAAAATTTAAATGATTTTAAGGCATTAGGACTTTATATTTGCTACAAAACAAAGAAAAAAATGAATAGACTTCATTCAAAAATGATGTTGTCCTTGACTTTGACTGTTTGTGATACATGTTTAACATTTTTAACACCCTCTTGAAAGTGCTAATGCCTTAAAATTTTTCAAATTTTTATGTTCCCAAGTTTTAATATTACTATACAGAAGAACAGGGCTGATCATAAAATGTGAGCACACTCAGCGTTAATAAATGGATAGCGACATGTGCACTGTATATGAACCGATCAGCTACCTTAGCTATGGAAGAGGGTCGTGGCTTCTTCGCCAACTTAGAGTAAAACAAGTATAGTGGATTAGTGAAAAGCCTTGCATAAAATGAAGTGCGACAAAAAGGCTGCAGTGGATGGCACTGCAGTTGAATTCCTTATGAAAAGAGGATGACCATATTGTTGACTGGTTAGTCAGGATTTCAACGTATGTATGGCTCATGGTGAGGGATCTGAGGACTGGCAAAACGGCTGTATAGTGCCAATGTATAATGGAAAGGAAAACAAAGGTAAGCATTCAAATAATAGTGGCATAAGTCTGTTGAGAGTACCTGGTACGTTGCATGGGAGAGTGGTGATTCCACTCACCCTTCTTCCCTCCACTCATAACAAATAGATCCTCTTAACTTCCTCTTAACCAGCCCTCTCACTCATTCTTTCCACATGCCCAAATCATTTCAGCACACTCTGGTCGGCACTTTCAATCACACTCTGATTACTAACACACCTGCCTCAAACCATATACTGTTCTCTGGCATTTCATTTCCAACACATATTCTATCTTAGGCAAAATCTAAAACATGCTTCTCAGATTAGGTTACCACAACCAGAGAAGCACAATGAGCTAATAAAGAATGTACAGAGTTTGGCAACAAAGCTGGTGCTAATATTAAGAATTAAATTACTGGGAAATGCTGGAGGCTTTAAATTTAGCCATCTTGAAAGAGAGAAGAGTGAGGGGTGACCTAATCATAACCAATAAATTAAAAAACAAAAAAGATTAAAAAAAATATCTTTACAACATAAAAGTGGTAGGCGACTGGAACAAAATGACTGAGGACATGGTTAATGGAGACAGCATACAGAAATTTATGAGGTTGCATGATAATAAGGAATGTTCAAAAACCGGGGTTCCACAACTGTAAAACTACCTTCACATATATTACAAAGAAATAATTACAAATAAGAAATTACATCCACCATCTTTAATTCTTCTGCATTCAGGGTCAAAAATTCACACTCATACAACACGGTCAGGACTACTATTCCTTTAAAAATTCTCAGCTTTCTCATGACACTGAATCCTACTTCCACACACTCCTGAATGTACCTAAATCCTCTCCTATCCAATGAATCACTATGGCTCCCACGGTACCACCAGCAAAAATTTCACTTTATTCAGCAATGTTGCACCACATATGCCCAACTACAAAATAAAAAGAGGATAACACTATATCAAAAAATACTAGCATATCCTTTAGAGGGTAAGGGGTAGGTCAACGGCTAATGACAGTCTTGACTTACAAGATGACTATAAGAGGGTATGGGGTAAGTCCATTGCTAATGACAGTCTTGAATTACAAGATGACTAAAGTCCAATCACTTCCTTATCATCTATGCACTAGATGCATGGGACCTTAAACCTAATTCTGGAACCAATTCTATATATCACTCCATTATCCATATATGTATGTTATAATTCAAAAAGCAATCTATGTGTATATATGAACTGATTACAAGGGGTCCTCAGTCCAACCTTGTAAAATGCATTATACTCAACCATATTTGCATACATCTATATACTAAAGTCTATTCAATGACTGAAGTGTCTTGCCCACACCAATGCATATGCGATGGAATATAAATCGATTAAACTAACTTGCCAAAAACAATCATGAATCTGCCTGTTTATCATTAACAAATAGCCTGATGAATAACAGAAACATATTGCAAGAAATCATTATAAGAATTTTTTACAAGTTCTTGAATTCTTATAAATTTTACCCAAAACTACACTTTTGGTACATAGAATACATATTACCCATCATCCAGATGTTTCATAACAAAAGGTTGCATTCATATTTGGTTCAATACAGTGCTTTATAAATCATGCACCCCATGTCTGGAGATAAAAGAATGCAGAACAATTGTTAGCTCATTGCTGAATCAAGTGGGAGTGAAGAAAGACCTTATATCACAGTTTCCTTAAAATACCGTGTGCACTATTTACCAGATTCCTTATCTTAGCCACAAACTGAACAAGCATATCACTGAAGAAATAAAGATACTACAAATCAGTACATGAAAAAGAAGAAAGCTAACCTGCAGCTGCTGAACCTGGGCCAGGTAACGCTCTGAATCATCTTCCCGTGACAGTCTTCTTAACTGTTTAGATATTCTTGAATCTTCACTGAATCCTCGACTTAAATCTGTAAGACAGCAACATGAAAAACATTAGAGCCAATCTCCCTCTTCTCAGCAACTCTTATCTTTCATCATTTTCACCTTTGATAATTTATCATACAACTACCATTAGCTCAATTATATTACCAGTACTGAACCTTTTAACCCCTCAAACTGTTTCCAATACAGTATGCAAATATACCTGGACCGTCTCAGAAGTACATATATAATACTTCATAAAGTATAGTACAGAGCACAAACGGTGGTGAACATACTTTCTTTGTCATCTACCAACATTACAGTTAATTTACAGTAGGAAGGATTGTGATTGTGTGTATGTGTGTATGCATGTGTATGTATATGTATGTATATATGTATATGTATGTACTGTGCATATATGTGTGTATATGAGAGGATGGGTCTTTCTTTGTCTGTTTCTTGGCACTACCTCGCTGATGCGGGAAATGGCAATCAAGTTTAATAAAGAAA
>JAYMFT010055682.1:0-29602 GCA_038088735.1 Panulirus argus | reverse complement strand
ATTTGTTCTCTTGTCTTACGCACATTATTTACCTCCTTCCAAAACATCTTTTTATTCTCCCTAAAGTTTACCGATATATAATATATATATATATATATATATATATATATATATGAAAAGTTTCATATTAATATGAAATGCTAATATGTATACATAATTATGGAGTGAAAAAGATTTTGAATAATCTGGGCCTGAACATGCAGGAGGGTGAAAGGCATAAACGGAATAATGAATTGGAGCGATGTGGTATACTGGGGTTGACGTACAGTTAATGGACTGAACCAGACCACACGAAACGTCTGGGGTAAACCATGGAAGGTCTATGGGGCCTGAATGTGGACAGGGAGCTGTGGTTTCAGTGCATTACACATGACAGCAAGAGACTGTGTGAGCTGATGTGGCCTTTTTTCATGTTTCCTGGCACTACCTCATTGACACGGGGTGGCAATGCTGCTTCCAGTGGAGCGGGGTGGCACTGGGAATGGACGAGGGCAAGTAAGTATGAATGTGTACATGTCTATAAGTATATCTATGTGTATGTATATGTATGTATATATCATTATGTATGTATATGTACATGTATGTATATAAGTGGATGGGTCATTCTCCATTTGTTTCCTGGCGCTACATCGCTGACGCGGGAGACAGAGATCACGTATAAAAATAACAATTATTCTAAAAATGAAAACCATTAATCATTCAACAATGAGTTCCTATTTTCTACCCATATGATACACAAATCACACAAAAGCAAAAAAATATATAAAAATAAAAAAGACAGAACATGTAGTGTAAATGTCTTAAATGTGTGGCAGGTATATCAGGACCGATAATTAAATTCATAAACAATAATAATGGAAGAAATCTGGTAAAAGCCCTACTGCAAAACTACGAATTGACACACACTCTACTGCTACTGTAGGTGCTATTTCAATAATGCAAACACATCATGAGCTCAGGCAATTGTAACTGTATGAAACATTTTTGCCTTACATATCTTTCCTTCAAGCCTATTCACAGCTTTGAGTGCTACTGCAATAATGCAAGCATGCAAGCACATCATGTAGCAACTATTGCTACATCAAAGATTTTTGGCTTACACCAGTTTCCTTCATGCCTATTCACAATTTCCTGCCACAGAACGTTAAAATCTTACAAGAAAATTCCTCACCTCCATCTGAATCTACTTTAACAGTCATGACATATGAAAGGAAGATTTCCAGCCTCCCGCTTTATATCTACCTTCTCCAACACTGAGATACATGGATTGTGGTGGTCCTCCTTCATATCCGACTGCTACAAATTTTTAGATCATTACTGACCATAAAAACCTCCTCAAACATGTTCACCTATATCCATTCCCTCATCTGTTGACATCAAGATTTCACTCATACTATTCTAAAATAAAGCATACACAAGGTAGTATTAATGTAGCTGATGCTTTCTCAACACTTCCAAAACAAAATTTAATTTCTCTACAGTGTTACTGACAATTTTATGCACTATACCCTATAACAAACAAAGTCACATCAAGACCCAAACTAACTCCAACATCTACAATACACAAATTTGCATTACTAGGGATTCTTCTGAATTTCCTACAATACACAAATTTGCATAACTAATAAAAATTCTGAATTTTCTACAACACACAAATTTGCATAACTAATAATTCTTCTGAAGTTAAGATATTCTTTATAGGAAAAAAAATTTAAGAAAAAACAAAAACAAAATGATCTCATTAAAGTGCATTATTTCAATGGGGTGCAATAATTCGATACACTTGCTTAAATGTTGTGATTACAAACAATTCAGATGTAAGGGGAAAACAATCTATCATCTACATCAAAATGTAGACATTACTTAAAGGGTTAAGAAGTTGAAAGATGTAGAATGACAATACCTGAGGGAAAACAAAAGCAGTGTCTAACGAGAAAAAGATACCTGAAGTAACGTCAAATACTTGAGATTCTCAAACAAATTCTCTTAAATTATATGGTAGTGGACTTGGATTCAAGATAAACTCTGCAATGTTTTCAAGCATTGGGCACAAATATAAACTGGTATTTCTAACACTTATAAAGGACCTACGTACCAAATGCACCGATTCAATACTTAGATAAAGGAAGCAATTCTATTTCATGCCCTTCTCACTTACCTTTTAATATATCAATATACCACCATTTTTTCCCATTCCCTCTTTCTTCATTGTCCATAACACTGGGTTTATGACATTACTATAATGATGCATCATGTGTTATCTTATTACTGTAACAGACATTGGTATAATCCATTATCCACTGCTCTACCATTTATTAAAATTCAAAATTCCTTTTGACACCTCCATCCTCACAATTCTCTTTTATGATACATAAATACCCTAATCAAAACCATCGTTTACTACATATATACATTTTTTTTCCATGCATATTTGCAATTTCCTGCATTAGCGAGGTAGCGTTAAGAGCAGAGGACTGAGCCTTAGAAGGAAAATCCTCACTTGGCCCCCTTCTCTGTTCCTTCTTTTGGAAAAGTAAAAACAGGAGGGGAGGATATCCTGCACCCCGCTTCCTCCCTCTTTAGTCACCTTTAACAACATGCAGGGAATATGTGAGAAGTATTCTTTCTCACTTACTTACTTCAACATATCCTATAATTATAGCAAATACATCCATCTAAAATTGCCACCCTTCACTCACATTTATCTACATACCCATGGTGCCACTTTGCTCTTGCTCCCAATCTCTGACGTAGGTTCTAATCTTCATATTGGTAAATACTGTTTGTGTAAGTAATCGCACAATGACAACCACAATCAAGAACCTCTCTTCATGGATGTACTCCATTGAACGTCAAAATGAATGATACAACTCCCGCTGGCTCGATAGGATGGGTGCCTATGACTGGCAGGTGTACATTTACTAATAATGACAACAGCAAACCCGTTTATGGTAATAACTAATGATATGTAGAAAGAAAACCTTATATTTTACCTATAAATAACTATATTTAACACTGCATACAATATTTCACAAACATGATGAAATAAAGTATCAAAGTCAGAGGACGAGCTACCACACGATTAAAACAAATTATAGGAAGCAACAATATACCAAATAGTATATGTTTACATCTCATCCATCCCTAATCCCTACACAGTTATGAAATATAAGCAATTTCTTTTTATGTTGAAGGCTCCAGTTTCCATAAAATCAACACAAAATCTGCCTGCAATATCAATAGTACATTTGTGTAGAGAAAAGAAAAACAAGTAAAATGTAAATATATACTACATGTGCAATGCATCTATTTGTGAGAAAATTGGGTTTGGTATGAGTACTGTATGTATCCTAATCATTATTAAAACAGGTATGGAGTAAGAGATAAGGTACATGATCCTATTGCTACCCAGGTAAATGATTTTGTGTAAACTTTCATTTGTTAATCATATTTCATTTTCTTGAATTTAGCACAATTAAGCATCCTGTGAACAGAAAATTTCTCAAATAATTACAAAGGAAAATAAAATGTCACCGTTTTGGTTTCTCACCTGCAAGAGGACTGAACAGTACTGTCCCTGGACATATCATCTGCATGGGGAAAAATTTAATCGAACAATACTTCTGGGTATTCTAAGCAAGCAAGTCACAGATGAACTGCAGGTCACAGTAATGTATGTATTCAATGCAATGAAACCACATCCAGCGGGCACTTTGTCTGGTTCCCATGCACAACTTCGTCATCTCTCAAAATTAATAGTTACCACTTTGTGTGTCACTACTCTGCAAAATATGGCATTGTTTGAAGAGTCTCCTATACTCTATTTGGATTTCATAACATGAATGAGTCAAAAAAAATTTACAGAGAAATGATGATATACTGTAATGATAAGCATACACAGCATGCATTTCCAAAACTAACAAATATTTTGCACAATGTTCTCGGCAATGTCCTTATTCACAATCAATGTAACCATTTAGGCAACGTGACAAAGAAACATGTACTATGAGAAATGACAGGAAATGCCACATGTAAACATTATCTCACCATATCAGGAAAGCACAGCTACTTATGTGTGGCACAACCCTAGAGCATTTGACAAATGCCACAGTCCAATATGCCATACTAACACAAAATCATAGATACTTTATCAATGTGTAACAAAAAAAAATTCAAACCTCATAATACATAAAAAAAGATTTCAAAATATGGATATGGGGCGATAACATTTATGAAACGCTCATGAAACATTCTGTTCCAAACCTCATAAAATAAACATTCAACTAAAGGCAATATATATATATTCATAGGCATATTTCCCACATATGATTTACAAGCATGTGTAGGTATGCCCATGGTATCAGTTATGTTCCATCAGTTCAACTTTAACAATATACAACTAAGAGCCTACTTCTAAACATTAATTATACTGTACAGCATTCCCTTCATAAGTGATACGAATAATATGGAGAGAACCACATAAAAGTATGAATACACATGGAAGATAAAGGAAGTAAGGGTATAAGGTGCAGAGAAAGTAGGGTAGGCTGGAGATAAAGAAAACATAAAAGGCAGCAAACTTAAGTCCCAATAGGTCTTTCAAGACAGTTTATGTACATATCCATAACAAGCCTATAAACACTGACAGTCACAAGGGTACAATAGCAGAAGCTTCTAGGAGTGTATAACCCCAATGCTTCCCTAAAATCAGGACCTGATTATTGGGACTCTAGAATATTTCTCCAAAAAACCTTAAGGTACAACTCTTGATCTGACAATGACAGGGTGAAGCGTATGAACTCCTGCCTTGAGCTGCATTTCTCACTACACCACTGTGATGAATAGTCTGGTTTAACAATACACCAGTTAAACATTTGAATATGTGACTGTTGCTAATGTCAACAGAACCACACAACCAGCAAAAATATCTAATGCCAAAATATATGTATTATTAACACCGCTACCTGATATGAAATAAATTGATTACTTTTTTCTTGGGGGGGGGGGGGGGGAGAGGGGGAATTGTGTCCGGCCCTAACACCTCATTTCTAAAAACTGACATAACCTAAACTACAATCTCCAGTCAGCAATACAATTCGCACAATCATGCTACATAAATGCTTCCAATTTTCATAAATACGAAAACAGTATTCACGACCTCTTTATGCATCAAAAGCTAAAACATGCCGGAGACATACTATATATTCAACCTTAAATTCGAGATCAGCTTTTATCCTGATCAACATCAATTAACCCACAATTACTGGCACTCCACCGGTTAGCCAAAATTACTCGATGGTATAGCCGTCAACTTTGAAAACCTGTCATTATCAGTATTTCCCCACATTAACTGCAGGTAACATGTTTTTTCGTAATGCTCGTCTAATTTAAACATTGTGCATACGTAATTCACAGACATTTAATGTGAGTAATAATGGTATGCTAGATATGTATCTGGTTCAACTGTCTAACCCTTAACAGGAGGGAATGACATCAGCCGGCACTCCTTATTCCCTTCAATCTCATCACCCAACTCTTCCTGCAGCACTTATCTCTCATAAAATTCATCATTAAGATAATACTCTACGTAAAATGTATTCTAAACCCTGAGTAACAACAGCTTTACCTTCGTTAATGCGGATAACTTCAACAGTTAAGGCGGCCATCTTTTCATCCTCCCGCTGCCGGAACGACGTGGCCACAAAACACCAGACTGGTTAAATGAAACACATTCGAATTTTTAAATTAAAAATATCTAATCAGCATTAATTCTATTCTTAAATTACTTTAATACTTTTAATCTATGACATTAAGTACATTCATATATATATTCAATGATAATATCTTCAAATAAATGTAAAAATTTCAGATCTTTATTTGATCATGGAGAAGCCATGTACGATGATTAGGATATTGGTGACTACAGAATATTCCGCATTCGTCACTTGTTCTGCGAAAGTTTGATTCCTACATCGATAACTGTCCGTTTTACTGGTGCCTGTGGAAATTTAGGGTTATGTTAAAACTTTTTGGATAAGTTTGGTAATGTACACTTGTATATTCTCAGTATGACCAACTTGGTACCAACACCTCAATATAATTCAGGAATGTAACTAAGGCATACTACACAATGAATGTTAAATAAATCTAGTAGTGTTTTTCATTCAATATTTTTTGCAATATATTCACTTCGTGTGCAAAAGATTATTCTTTCACGCATACCGCCAAAAGCTTCATACTGGTACCGTGACATTATGGTGGTCCTGTTCACATGCGCCCATTTCTCAAGAATATCAAAATCATTAAAAGTATCCTATATAAGGTCAGCAACAAGCTCATAAACAAGGCAAAATCGCAGAAGCAGACGTTTTCTTTCAATTCATATATAAACAAAGTTTAAATTATATGAATATCGTATCTTAATAATCTGAAAACACTAAGGTTCCGTCCTTAGACATCTCCAACCATACTTGTCATTAATAGGTGTGTGAAACTTGTATAATTCTATTTAGAATCCTTAATGCACCGATGTAAATCACACAAAATCCAGACCATAGATTTTACTGTATTACTTAATTCAGATGATGCTGAGAAACGACTGAACAAATATTTAACTACAGTCACATTTCGAGATGTAACAAAGTTTAAGCTGAAGGTTTAAGACATTGAGGCAAGCCATTTACAAAGATAAAAAGGAGTAATGGTCCCGGAATTGTGCCACTAGTGAAATATTATCGGAACCTTGAGCCTCATATAGATTAATACATTTTTGTATTTTGATATCTAATATATATATATATATATATATATATATATATATATATATATATATACTCCATCCCACTGGGATATTGTGTCTTACAGTGTGTGACGTCCACAATATTTCGCGTCTTGACAAGTGGGAATAATCAATTGTCCATTCAGGGTGTCTGCTAGATTCATGTTCCTTTGAAGTCAAGAGGGTGGTTTCATTTGACTGCCGTGTTGATAGACATTCTTTCGGGCGAGCCCATGTTCCAATTGTTTAATGTAGTACTGCATGTTTGTTGTTGCTTTTGTGTTGTAATGGTGCGATTCAGGTCATCTGCATATGAAAGGGCCTTCAGACTGCGGTTTCCTCGAAACACTGAGATATCACGTAGGAAAAGACTAATAAATGTTTTTGGGAAAAGGAATCGAGTAAGAAATGCTCGAGAGAAGTGGCAGGGTTGAAGTGTATCTTATTTTCAACTTGCACTAGTGTCAGTTGATGGGACACTTTGCAACCTGCCTTTTAGTGATTAGAACAGTAACTTTGTATATAGTTTGAATTTGTTGCTATTTCTTTAGACGACGTGTGGTTTTATCATACCAGTTTTCTGTATTTTAGGTCTGAAAACGGGTGCGGGGTTGGGTGAAATTGGGTTTATTTTTTTTTTTTTTGGTCGGTAATGACGTGTGAAACTGCACGATTTAGGAATGGAAAATCACAAAGTGGAACATGTATTCCATTGACTGGTGAAAGCTGGTCAGTCTGCTTTCTCGTACTTTGTGCAGGTTTTGTTTGTAATTGTGTGGGTTAAGCAAAGTCTTATCAGAATGTGCAAATGATCAAAGGATATTTGAAGTACTGTTCTGAAGGTGGGCCTTGCTGGTTATCAAAAGATAATGTCTGGCGAGGATCGCTGCTGAAGTTGGCGAGTCGGCCGCGAGTAGTCTAACTGGCTGGTTGAGTTTATTGACATTTTGGTATGTTGGGTTTAGTTATTTTAACTTTAATCCAGAAATCAAAAAGCTGTCTACCAACCCATCTTGCTACTGCTCAATTCAAATATTTCTGGTAGTTTTCCGCTGCATTTTCATATGCTGCCCAATCTTCATTACCTTGCAGACTGGTTATCTGAAATGGTCCTCTACATCTTTTTCCATCCTCTTGGTACTCATCCCTCTGCTATAAAGTACTTAATAAATGGCGCAATCATTCTGCACATAGTGCATAAAGAAGACATGGAGATCGTACCAAGTCTAGATGCTTCCCAAGCTTTTTTTTATTTTGTCCCATCATGCTAAATCTCTAGTACCCAACTACTATAATATCCAACAGCATTCAACTCACTTCTCTACATTTCATCATTACTTTCCTTTAGAGTCCCTCAAGCTTTTGACAATATAAATGTATTTTCTACATTCCTCTGCTGCCTTGGACATTTGACTTCTAAGCCATGTTCCTGTAATCCTTGTACTCTTTATTTATAGCAACCCTGCCATACTAAAAAGACCTACAATTCTGTACTCCATAATATTCCACATCCCCAATTTTATGTTCTTACCAAATACTTACTCCACCATGCTTGTCCTATTTTCCAATATCAGGGATGTAGCAAAACAAACAATTGGGCCTGAAGTGGAAGCCCTCACTTGGCTCTTCTTATTCTTTCTGTTATGAGGGAGATTTCCAGCACACCCAGTTACACCCCACATACAGGAAATGCCTATCTTCAAATAAAACTGTGTTCACTTTTATCCATAATGAATAATATTCTAATTTTGAGGCCAGTTGAGAACAGGATCCAGTACAGTTTTGTGCCCTTCTAATTAACGCGCTCATGATTGTTGGTAATTTGTCATTTACCCCAAGCAAATACAGACTTTCATAATTCATTTCAGTTTTCAAAACAGACTTACATCACCAAAAAGCAATGCTTGCTTCACTGCCATCCAAGATGAACTTCACACATTTAATTGCTTCATATATTGCAAGCTTGTCAATTGTGTATATAAAAAAACATTGAGGTTTAAGGTCTTTGAAATGAGCAACACTCTTCTATCATTTTTTTTGGCCATACTATAAAAATTCTCTTCCTTTGGCCAAAGTCTTATACTGTGCTAAATGTAATATGGAACGCCTAATTTTTATAGTTCCTCCAACTCTGTAATTATTATCTATTCATTCACCATTTTTCCTCCCTCTCTGCATTTTAACATGCCAGTTACTTTATTTCTCACTTTTAGCATTATTTTTCCTTAGTCACATCATTCCTCAGCATATCCTACATTTTGCTCATCAAATGAAGTAATTACAACTAAAGTTCTGAAAAATAACCACTCTTTAGGAACATTATGTTCAGACCCTTTACTGTAAGAATTAGTACCAAGTTCAGTATATTTCTACTGACATTTGTACCAATATGAAATGAGAGAGAGAGAGAGAGAGTCTCAATTTCAAACATCAAGGCAAAATATTTATCTAATATTACGCATAGGAATGATGACACACATACATTTGTGAGCGCAAATGAAATTTTGGATGTACCACTACGCAACTTACTCTTGGCCAAAAGGACTCCTTACAGTTCTCACTCTCTGGCTGCAACTCTCTTCTACAAATTATAGAAGAAAATATCACAAAGTTAAAATGAGTGCATATGCCATTTCTTACCCAAACCAGGTTAACTTATCTTACTAAAACCATCATCTTTTTATTTGCATGTTACTCTATCTACAAATATAAATAAATATGGTTTATTTGATTTAGGTTGAAAATACAAGGTTGAGATATTACATACAGTACAGAACTGGGAGTTCATGATAAGGTACTGGTGGCAAATAAATATGGATGTTTACAGAGTAAATAGTATGTTTTATAATTCATGCCCTTGGGTGAAAATTAGGTATTAAGTGATAAACTGTTATAGTAATACATTAGTTGACATACCACATAACATGACTTACAGAAAACTGTGCTGTTCACTTCTACTTGCACTGTTCAGGCTGTTCACAATAGTAGGTGTAACACTGTTCCAATATCTATCTGTATGAGCTCTACTTGGAAAAAGTTGATTGCGCTGAATGCCATTCGTGATGAAGGGTTGTCTGGGGCCAGAAAATCCCTGTGAAGGGGGTGGGTCAGCGATATAATGCCAAACTGCTGTGTGAGCTGCCAATGTTGGCCAAAGAGCGGACAAGTTCGGCTAGATGACAGCATCTTGGTAAGTGAAGCAAGGGGGTCCAGAATAATTCTGCATGCCCTTTTCTGTACTACTTCTAGCTGGTCCCTGTGTAACTACAAGTGAAAAGTAACAGGATTGGGAGGCAGAGGTAAAATGAAGATTATACAGAAATCCCTGAGCTCAATTGGTGGGATGCCTACTTCTTTCAGTCAGTGAAAGAACAAACAGTATGAGGCAGATCTGGTGATAATACTGACATTACTTCCAGTTCAAGTTGTTGTCTATAGTGACACAAGAAATTCTAAGTCTCTGATTACCCGAAGGATGTCGGTGGGCAGGATGCTGTCTACAACTGGGTTGATGTACATCATAACAGTCTTCAGTTTAGTTGCCAGTGATGTTGTTAGCAGTGGTCCACTCCTAAAGGTTGCTGATGAAGAACTGAAGGGCGCTTGAGTCAAGAGAGTTGATGTTGAGAGTGATGCCACAGATGGAGTCATCTACGTACTTCCAGTGGTAATTTGTTCCCCTCAGAGAGTCACTGATAAAGCTGAGGATGCAGAGAGGCCACCAGCTTGGTGCCCTGCAGTACACCACATGCTAGGGTTTTTCTCAACTCATGCCCCTTCCTCCTTGCCTTATGATGCTTGTCTCCAATAAAAATATGTTTTCGTTTAAGAGCTGGGTGCTTCTGTGCACCTTATCTGCTAGGCTACAAATCCTCTGACTAGCACTGTCGCAGTTACTGCACATGCACCAGCAACTCAAAGGTCAACCTTCTCACTCTCTCCAGACTTTCTTCCACAGTTAAATTAAACATTACCATGTTTCCCTAACTCTCACAATTTATATCCCTTTCTTAGGTCCATTCTCATGAGTCAGCATATTCATTGCTTGCAGGTTTTCTTAAAGAGATAACTCCAACAATCTGTTTTTTCTAAGGAAGCAGGTTTTTTATTTTATGTGGGGCATGGATGTGTACAGGGAGTCATGGTTTCATAGCATCACACGTGACAGACAAAGAATGAATGTGTGCAAAAGCATGCAAGCCTTTCTACTATCTGCATCTAACTAATGTGCACATAAATTTTCAATCTACTATTTCTACCAAATGTTCCTACCCACTACTTCTGCTTACAACTTCTATCCACTGTTAATACCATTTCGCCAAAAGGCAGGTTTAGCTGAAGGAAAGTCTACAATTACGAAGACTGAGTTGTGTGTCAAGTGCGCTCAAAGTTTTATGTGTGACAGGGAGAGACTTTGTGGACAGAATGCCAGCAGTCCATGTGTAGGTGAGGTAGAGAGAAGAAAACTACCTGGATCAAAGTGCAACTTGACTACCAATGAAGTGGCTTTTTATCAATAAAAGTCATTGGGATCTATTATTTCACAAGAAAAGAGTAAATGATATTCATAATTTTATTGAATGTCTTTCAATTAGGTGGGGCGTGGCCGGGTCTCCTGCAAGAGAAAAGACTGAGTTATGAACAAGTATCATGATGAACAATTGAATGAGCTGCTGAGGACATGTTAAAAACAAAATTGAAATATTTACTTAATCCATGTTTATATACATCGCATTCACATAGCAGAGGGTGACAATTATACTATCATGGATGAGGTTAACATAACTCTATAACAATGCCTAAACAAATTTCCTTAAAAAGTAAATCAACAAACTACAAATAAAAAAATTACTACACAAACATAAAGTAAATATTCCAACATTTATAAATTTAAATCGTATGTCAATTCTGCTTATAAATTATACATATTCTCTCCTGATGTTTTAAGATTCAAACTGCTCAGATGAAAATTTCCTGATTTTCTCTGATATTAACTGTTCCTCATCAGCTGCTGATGACCAAGCTTTCAAAGAAATGCAAACTTAAAATAAACACCAGAGAAGGGTGCTATGATCATAATTATCCTTCTTAAACCCACTACAAACCATGCAGGATTCTATTTTATAACAGTATGCAAAATTCATAAGGCCTAGCAGAGAGCATCAGCTAGAAGAAATAATCTACCTTAATCTTGCATTCAGTTAGTACTACTATTGCAAAGACCGGCTTTCCAACTAAACACTGTCAAATAAAAGTTAAAAGTCTAATTTTCTGGCCTTCCATTTGCAATGAAAATTTTACCAAAACATATATTGAATTTTTACAGAAAAATCTAAAAGCTAAACAGCAACTGTTAGAATTTACTCATCCCTCAAGATTATAGATATAACCTGCATTTCAAAGTTCACAAATCTGTAGTATGTCCTGTCACCAATTCCCGCATTCGAAGCGGGGTGACCGCATTCGAAGTGGGGTGACACGTGCAGAATCTCCCTCAAGCATTTCAGCAACTGATCATCACAGCACCTTTAAAAGTGCAGTAGAGCCAACAGCAATGCTCGAAACATTTGCTGAAGAATTCTGTGTGCTAGTTTAGCTTCAAATAAGTGAAACAGTTGCCACCAGCTTACACAGAGAAATAATGTCTAAAAGGAATGAAGGAAGCATCAGAAAGTATACGTGGGAGGGAGAATACGAAAATGCAAACCATACGAAAAACTGTTTTTAATATGGTGAATCAAGAAAGTGATAAACAAAAGATACTATGCAATCTGAGAATGTGTCATGGTCTGCTGTGTCACTGCCAAAGAAAATAACTAACAACAGGACAAAGAACACCTCTCATGGTAAAACTCCCATGGGCAACTAAGGCCGCCCATTCTACTACCTAATACATTTGTGAACGGCATCTGATGTTCTTTGGCAGTCACCCATCCAAATACTAACCAGACTCAACGATGATTAACTTCGCTGACTGGACAAAGCGGTGTTTTCAACGTGGTATGGCAGCTGCTTCCTAAGTTGATAAAATGGCAATTAGAGCCAACTGGTTACTGGACTAAATGGACATTACTGAATGTTAATACATTTTGTACCTAAGTGAACAACCTTATCAATCAATATACTAAACCAAACAAATGTACCTCAGTTAAAAAAAAAAAAAAAAAAAAAAAAAAAAAAAAAAAAAAAAAAAAAAAAAAAAAAACAGAACCATCAAGGAGTGATTTTGCCTTAGTAATAAATGATATGAAATCATTATGAGTTATCTGCAGCTAATTGAAACGAAATCTATAAAACTAATGCAATTATTAGAAAGAAAAAAGAAATCTAATAAAACAAGAATTTAGGAGCAAGAATATTACAGTAGAATACAACTGGATAATAGCACACGACAGAACAAGTAGCAATGGATGTTATAAAACTCCCCACTAATTACTTACAGATTGTCTTAAAACATTAGTAATTCAACAATCATCTGAAAAATAAATAAAATACTAATCCACTGACCAAAACCAAGGGCCACACAATTAACTAGGAAGCACAACCCACACATAATCTAATTCCTACCTGTGCACGAGGAAAGCGGGGAGGTGGAGTACGAATTTTCCTTGCCTTGCGGCTTCGGTTCCTCACCACCTTGGAGTGGATTGCGCAAGAAACACAGTAATGCTGTTTGATGTACAATTTGGGCAACTGATACACTAAAATAAAAAAAAGATAATACAAGATTAGCATAATGCCATCATTCAAATAAACTTTATGTAATACTGTATTCACAATTCTTTTTTGTTGCTACACAAAATATTAAAAAGACATGAAAGTCACCACCCAGTGAACTGGCCATTCCTGCCCCCCAGGTCAGCATGAAAGATTAGCTCTGGAGCTGTCACTTGTGTAAACACACAAGAACTTGAACCAACCCATATAAATAAAAATCAATTTAAAAGCAGGTACAAAAAGACAGTAAATTCAATACAAATTTCCTTTAGTATATAAAATTGTACCCCTCACCCCAAAAACCTATTTATAAAATGAGCCCTAAAATTCACATAATCTCTAACCTCTGACTTTGAAAATCATCCAAAATTCAGGTTGTCTAAGAGTTTCTGAGTGAGTCGGAGTAACTTTAGTAATGCCACTCGTGAAACAGGGTACAGTTCCAGCCTGCACACTAACGATCTCATGCAGCCATTCAATTAATGTATGGGATGCCTTCCTAACAAGTGCTACTTTCAGTAAAACTGCTTTAAATGAAAGTTGTAATCAAAATCTCGCCATTTGTGATTCTAAGCATAGTTCCAGCCTGCCTTGCAGCCATCTTCTACAACCACTCAATTAATAATGTAATGCTACCTTCCTTAAAAGTGCTTTCAGTCAGCCACTATACCATTTCTTTTAACTCCCTTTTTTCCCTGACATCTAGGGTGATGTGCTGTCATTGTTCCATACAATATCATATCTTTATTTCTTTTCTGTACAGCTTTGAACATCATTTCTTAATATTTTACAAGAATAAACAAACTGCTTTTAAGGTATAAAAATCAATTTTTTATTCTGAGGGACTCATAACCCTTTGTCTCCCTTATGGCTAAAACCTTACTTGCCATGGGGTTGTCCAAAAACAAAATCTTTGCGATTGGCAAGAGACTTCTATATTCCCAGTCCTTTTTCAGCACAAGCTTTTCAACATTTCTATTCACCCTATGCTCTCTAATCATTCCTACAACAGCCACATTACTAACTTTTGCATTTAAATCACCCATCACTAATACCCAATAACACATCAAAACAGCTGACACACTCACTCAGCTGCTCTCTACATTATTCTTCACATGGGCTGGTGCATAAGAACCAATAATCACCCCTCTCATAATCCCTCTTCAGTTTTACCAACATCAGTCAGAAACTCTCCCTTACACCCTTTCAAACATTCCTAAAACTCCTGCTTCAACAAAAGTGCTACTCCTTCCTTTGCTCTTTACCCATAAGACATTCCCAAACCTTCTTCCCCATTACCCTTGAGCTTTGTTTCAATCAAACATATAACATCCAGGTTCCGTTCCTCAAACATACTAGTTACCTCTCCATTCTTATCATTTTGCTTACATCCACATACATTTACACACCCAAGCCTTAGCCTTGGAGGAGAAGGAGCACACCCCACTTGGCTCCTTCTGTTCTGACTTTTAGGAACTGAAGCACAAGAAATTAAAAATCCATGCCCCCAACCCTCTAAGTCACCTTCTCCTATACAAAGGGAATACGTGGGATGTATTCCTTCTACCCTATCACCTGTGATAAAACAGGAACTCAGTCAACCATATAGGATTTGGTAACAAATCTTCCAAATACCCAAGACTCCAGCCATTGTATGTTTTCCTTTCATTACTATACCAAAGCCTCTTTTAACATCACTTCCAATCAGTTCTTTAGCATATCCTCTCCACCTGTAAAAAATTCCTCATCAGTTATTTGCATTATCCTACATTAATATACTTTCACTCCTTGCATGCACACATATTCTTCCAAAACTATTCATCTTATGTATGAACCTAATATATTTCTTACTATATATTTCTATTTCATAATTGTATGTATGCAACAAAGTAGAGAGCATAGCTCAACAGAACTTGCCCTGGATTCTGTTGCAGTTTATTTTCGTGCCGTACACATAGACACCAGCTACAGATGCTGATGCCTAAATCAAGACACGACTTATTTCAATTACTGTATCTACCTATCTATACCACAGATGTCCAATCCCTCCTAGAACTTCAAGGAGATGGCCAAGGAAAAAGAGTCTCCATAACTAGTGAACTCCAGTGCCACTTCTTAGCATTTGGTGCCTTACTGTCAACAAGCCACTGGCAAAGGGCAACTCTAGCGCAATGTTTCCAGAGCCTTCTAACTAATGTTCCTATCAACTAATTCTTCCTAATGTTCCTGCCTACCATTCCAATGTACCACTTCTGCCTAATGCTCCTGCTTAACACTACTTCCATACATTAGGTCCTACCATTTTGCCAAGAGGTAGAGCTAACACAAAGCACTCACCGCAGGAAAATCTAGGATTATGAAGAATGAGTTAATTGTTGGTATTTGTTATGAGAGACAAGGAGAGATTGTATGTCTGTGGATAGAATGCCAGAAGTTCATGTGTGGGTGAGGCAGAAAGAAAAGACAGCTACCTGGGTCAAATGAGTGATACAAGACAACCAATGAAGTGCTGACTTGCTACGCAGCAGTCACCGATCCTTCTAGTACCCGGGTATGTAGTACAAGAAATATATTGTATTTTCTAGCATATTAGAAGCACCTTCATTTTAAATGACGATACACAGAAAAAATCCATCATTTATAATTCACTCTTGCCAGACTTGGTGATCAAATATAAAAATAAGTAAATAAATATATATAACCATATAGCATGCAAGGACCATGCCTTCTTATAATTCTGTAGCACAAGATAATGTCCCTGGAAAAGAAATCATACATCTTAGTGATCACTGTTAAGCCTCTGAACTGGTAAGAACAGGCTAGAATTTCATTTGTATAACATTTTCTAGGAGCACATTTCTTATGTAGTCATGGAGAAAAGTCTCATTAAGTCACAAATGCTCAGGCCACTGCAACAATGTTCCAAGATGCCAAAATATTTCTGACCCCCTAGTTGTGATGCAAAACTACAAGATTAGTGCTTTTAATGTCTTTTATTTCACCACAGCAGATTCAGACATCTTGTTTTACCCAACATCATTGTGGTTTACTATGAAATCAATGAAGATGTAACTAAATATAAAGCATCAAGGAAGGGATACTAAATTATTCACCATATAGAGAAAGTAAATTTTCAAGTTTTTAATTTTCAAGTTTTTGTATACTTTATTTACTTTTTTACATTTTCCCATGATAGTGAAATGTAGCACTTAAAAATATGTAATAACTAACCTAACACCTGAAAAAATGCTACATTATGGCGAGGAAGTTGCAATTTTTTATATAAACACTATGATTAAAGGTTCACTTTTAATATCAAGTTACAAAAAAAAAAAAAAAAAAAAAAAAAAAAAAAAAAAAAAAAAAAAAAAAAAAAAAAAGGAAAAAGCTTAGGTATAACAGGTGAAATGCTACTTTACCAGTCTTAAAATAAACTTTAGGATCTTATTACATTTAGTTAGGTGTAATGATGCATTCTTTTCAAAGTTATGTATAACTGTTGAAAGGCAATTCCAAACTTGTTAAAACTCTTTTAGGGCAGTACAAGTACAGTGGTTGTGTGGGTTCAACTCTTGTGCATTTGATATAAACAAGGTAGCCAGTGTTTCTGTGGAGGATAACAAATATACCCCAAAGCCAACATAAATCAAACAGTATAATTTACACTGAAATGTTGAATATCAAATCAATAATAAATCAAAAGCCTTTGGGGCATTTACCTGTGTAAACTGAAGCTTCATTAATATCCTTTACAGCAGCAGCCTCCACAATATTCCGGATCTGGAACTTCTTGATAGCCTTATCCTTGGGCACACATCGACCACAGTTTGTGCATCGAACAGGCTTGGTATGGCCCCGTCCATGCTTGGACCGTCCATTATTCCGACGCTTAGAAGTCTGCATAAACACTCAAGACATTACACACACGCTTGCACTGTTTTATATAAAATGTACAAATACTATTCTTTATCCAAAATACATTCATTATAGTCAGTGTACAAAAAATCTAGTTATCTTAAACAAAATGATTTTTCACATTGGTATATCAAGCCATTTTTAAGGGTTGAATGTCAGTGACTTGCAGTATAAGCCTGTGATTTCAGAATGTCAGTCAACAAAGTCATACTTAATCTTTGTACCATAAACATACTTTTATTATTAGAACAAAATCATATCTACTTTGTAAGCAAATGAATATGGTTTATGACACTCAATAACCCAGTGAACTAGACAAGGAGCAACAAATGTGTTTCCAGCTAAAATTTTTCATGCTGTAAATCATATTTTACCATGGTTGAAAAGCTTATTTATAATATTATACCATGTTTTAATTTCTTTTTAATAACCCAACCTAAACCTATGTTAGCCTTTACTGGGTTTACTTAATGTTGCATGAGTATCAAGTTTAAATTCTTGGCATTTGTTTCTTAGTTTTTTACTTTTTTTTTTCTCATAAGGTGTCCCTTCATTTACTAAAAGACACTGCTTTTCTTTATAATAAAAAAATACCACATAACAGACATGGATGAAAAATAGAGATAAAACAGATTCATGAAATACAAGCAAAAAACCCATAACTAATTAACTTAAACGAAAATTTCATTACCCTACTCGGAATATAGTAGCCAACAACCAGGAAGGTATATTACCTGTATTACCCACCTGGGTATTGGGAGGGTTAGTGACGGGTGCATACCAAGCCACCACTTCAGTGGTTGTCAAGTTGCACACTAACCCGAAGAGCAGTCTACTCTTTCTGCTTCACCCACATGTAGAACTATTGGCATTCTGTCCACAAATACTCAATCTCCCCTTGTCACACCTAACACTTAACTCACAAAGCTCATTCTTCACAAATAGATTTTCCTGTGGTGAGCAGTGTGTGCTAGCCCAGCCTTTTGGCAAAAAATGGTGGGAGCAATGGATAAATGTAGTAGATAGGAACATTTAGGCTACAGCAATAGGCAGGAACATCAAGTAGACATACTAGGTAGGAAAATAGAAGTAGGTTGAAACATATGGTATAAGTGGTCAGTAGGAACCTCTGCAAACACTACACTACAGTTGCCCTCTGCCAGTGGCCTGTTAAGGGTGAGGCACTAAAAGCTAAGAAGTGGCACTGGAGTTCACTAGTTATGGAGACTATTACAATGGCCACACCCCTGAGGAAGTTTCGTATGTTCACCTAATATTCCTGTCTAAAGTTAGTACCAACTAGCAAGCGCCCCCAGGCCAAGTAACATCTGAATCCAACATTCTAAGTTTAAGAATTACGTTAGGTAAGTTCAAATGTCTACACTCATTAAGGACTTGAATTAATGCTTACGAGATCTATCCCACACTAGGTCTGATTCTTAAATCTCTTTCAACATCAAAATTCACCGTTTACATTGTCAACCAAACAAATGAGTAGACAGAAGAAATAAGGAGACACTGTACATTCTTTGTAGGTATATGTCATAAAAGAACTTCACAAATGCAGTCTTAAAAAGTGCATGACATCTGATTTCCAAATTTTATGGTATTATCATCTAACCCAACATTTTTCCTATCCTTCATGATCCTACCAATAATAAATAAAATTAATATTTAAGCGTAGTTTTAAAAGGTAGTAAAGCGAAATCCCACACTCATATATCTTTTCTTTCAGTAGCAACTAAGACTCCATTTGAGAAAAAACTAAGATATCAAACCTATAAAAGAGAAGTCTCTATTCTAGACTTTTATGGAATGTAATTATTCAGCCACCTGCAGCATGGACATTCAAAATGATCCCGGGGTGTTCATTACTTGATAGTTTTGATCAAAAATGTAAAAGAAATGTGATATACAACTCCCCACTGTTTACTTCTGAGAATATTTACCACTCAATTTCTCTCTTCTTTTCTTAAGGGCCCAGTAAACTCTGCAAAAAATTAAAATCGATACCAGAGATGCACCTAAATTCCCACACTTTAAATCATCTCTGCACATTTAACAGTGCCATTTCCGTCAAATTCTATCATACATAACGAGCATCCTTTTTAACATTCATCCTCTACAGTATTAACAACGATCCTAAACGAACAGATAACGTCCAATTATCCTAAGAACTCTCGTCTAACTCCTGAAATTTTACCTAACTCATATCTTCACTAATCATCATAGAAACTCTATCAATCATTCGAGGGAATAAATGGGAAAACAACATCGAGGGTAGCTGCGACACCTGGCTTGCCTCCACCACGAGGTTCACAATAATTTCAAAACACTCGATAAACTCATTATATTCATCTATCAACAAACGTCAGGTACATTCCCTGTCCCTTTATTTACCATCCTGGGTCACTAGAAAATAATACGACGTAATAATAAGCGATATTCCGCATTATATATTTACCATCTGGCTCCTATAAATGTAGAAGGTACGAACTCCAATACTGAAAGACCGTCAACAAATCGTGAAGAGGGCAAGACTGGAGTAATGGTTCTCTTCCCTAACAATAAACCCAAAACCTTTAAAGATTATAACTACCCATACACACTTTAATTTTAAGTTTACTAAAAATATATATTAAACATGAAAATAACTTCTAAGAAACGCAGAAGAATATAATTTATTGATTCATTTGAGAAAACGTTCTCTTCTCAGCGTAAACTAATACATTTTTACCTTCGCGTCCGGAAATCATTGTTGTATTTTACAATCCAGTCTTCAAAAACTATGATGTAATACGATATATAAATGAAAACAGCGATTGGACTTTTTCCTCTATAATACAGCACATCAAAAGAACCCTTCTAAATCGGTTAAGAACTGTTTGGCACAGGGCCTCTGAGGAGGTGAAGGGGGTCCATAAGGGGGCCCAGGAATTTCCTGGGATCTCAGAAAATCAACAGAACGCTCCATTCCACCCCTCTCTCGTCTTCCATACCCTTTTTGGCCTCACAGTTCATGGCATAAAACCGCAGTGGATAGAAACAGGATGGCTAATGGAGAAGGGAAGGGGGACCCGAAATTTTGTACCCCCTGATAAACTTCCTCTCATGGGCCCTGGTTAGGCAGAAATGACCACTGTCCTCAGAGAGAAAGAGGAAAAAAATCGTATGCACCGAACGATGAGAAGGAAAGCCACATCGTGATTTTTTTTAAAGATTATATGTCCCTTAAAAATATACAATATTAAATGAAACTAAAACTGTATTAAAAAAACTGGAATTCCAAAACAATTCATTGAATATCACGATCCTAGATAAACCACGTGAAAATTCTTACTGTCTTTATATACAGCACCAGTAAACGTCCCAATTCAAAGCCTCTAATGAAAAAAAAAAAACATTCATAGAGCGACCGGCAACATAACAATAATCAAAGCACACAAAATGTGCATAAAGTCAAGAATCGATTCTGCTGCATTCCAAAACATACCAACGCCTTCCTTTACTGCTACGAAGATCGTTCAACATTACAAGAACCAAGCATATATCAAAGATATGGAGACCCTTTTGCTAAGGCGTCACAGATGTAGACAAATAAATAGGTAGATGCAGAAATATCGAAATGAACCGACATGCGTTGAAAAGTTGCCCTCCCATGAACAACTTTAAACCCATCTTCACTTTAGAGCCACACTCCCTAGACATGTATTAGTTACAAACATGTGTTCTGCGTTACATACGCCAGTAAAAATAATTGCAAGAAACCCTCTCATGCCCGTAATGCAGCTTTCATGCTGAGCACACTGAATACTTTATCCTCAAAAGTTTGGCTTTCATCCTACATACACACACACATACATTACCACATTTCCTCAATGCTCTCCTGCCCAGTAAATATTGGCTGGATTCCTGAGCACAATGCGAGCTCCCTATACACGGGCAGGAAAGATAGTATTGTTGGATATGATCAATGTACTTGTTCTGTGGATTTCTCACTAATTAAAAACTGATCAATAAATATTTTGTAAATGGAGCACACGATCAGTGAACTACAGTACTCAGCTTTAAAGTTTCACATATTATATGTCATCAAATGGGACTTCAGCAGATTTATGAGATCTAGGTGAATGAAATAAGTATAAAAAAATCCGTGTAAGCCATTGTTTTTCATTTATCCTACACATAACCTAAGAAAATGTAAAAACAATTGGCACAAGTGGAGAAAAATGCATGTATGACCAAAAAGATATTTTTCAAAGAAAAAAGTTTATTAATCTAAAAAAAAAAAAAATCCACAATATCAATATGTATCAATAATGGCTTTACATAAAAGGATATTCATTTAGTAACATCATAACAATGGTCTTGTCTATTTTTCAGCAATACCATCCACCTTGTTACCTTCTTGTAAATACATAATAAATAAGACTAGGTCAACAAAGTAGGTTTGATTAAGATTACCGGTGCTAATTTCCTATCATATATATTCAGTATAAATGTACTGTTTTCCTGAGCACATTGCTATTAGTTCTTTACAATAGCTTTCTTACTGATGTTTTTTTGAAGTGATGTGAGTCATTTCTTTGAATGTGCTCTTTTCTTTCAGTGTTGGATGGAAAGGTTGCCCAAACAGCTGACTGAATAAGGGCACAGTCGAAGGAGTGTTGTCATTGTCTTCTAAATTAGGTGGTATATGTGTGTGTAGGCTGTAACTAATTTGCATACTGCCAATATGTTGTCTGAAGTAATCTGGGGGTCAGAATATATCTACTGTGTTTCATTGTGGACTGAACGTGTCATATGGCTATTGGAATGAATGTGATGCTATGTACAACTTGAACTTTGGAGCGTATCAAGTTCTTGGTGAACTTAGTAAGTGAATGAGGTACCAATAATTCAGCAAATCCAAGGGTACACTTACAAGGTCAGACGTTGATGCCTGAACATACCAAGTGCATCTTCAGATACTGTGGCTTTAAAATACTGGGCATATAAAGCATATGACTAATATCACAAGCGTTACATCTACCACAGGCGTGTCACGTCTCGCCACGAGATGTGTCAAGATTAGAGTGCTGGGACATCGAGAGTCTCAGCTTACTGCTCTTCTGGACCTTACTAATGAGCGTCCTGAACATCTTATTGAAGACGAGCACAAGCCAGGGCGCCAGGATGATGACGGCAAAGGTCGCCCGCATCACCCAGTAGTGAAAGGAGTGCCTGTAGGACATCCTGCTGTTGAAGGCTGGGGTGGAGACGTCGATGGTGTGGGCGAGGTAGCGGAACATGGCAGGGTAGGACATGGAAGGGATGATGTAGCCCATGCCCGTGATGAGCGACGTGGCCATGTGCTCGTAGTTCCAGTCAGCCATGGCCAGGGAAGGTATTGCGATCAGGCGTTCCACCTCGAGGCAGAGCTCCCTCGTCTCTGCCACCGTCCCACTGCAGAAGTTATACCTGTCCTCGATGCCCAGGAGCCAGCCTATCCCGCGCCAGAAGTGGATCAGGCCGGCAAACTCCTCCTCGGTGGCGGCCCCAGCTCCCATCTTCTCTGGATGTGCCACTATAAGCCCCATGAAGGAGTACTGGGTCATGCTCATGTCGAACTGGTTGATGAGTAATGGTAGATGGTCCGAAGTTTCTAGGTGCAATTTTTCTTCGACTTTGCTCTGTATGTCTTGACGTATTGTAAAATTCAGGGAGTTCTTGGGTTCCTCGTGTCCCTTGTCGTTGACAGTCACGGACCTCACCTTCTCGCTGTTCGTGGAGGAGTTGAAAGCGCACGCTAGCCTACAGTGGGTGGAGCGTATCGAGAGCACGTCCCTATGCGCGGGGTCACTCGGGTTCCAGACATCTCCTTTGAACCACGTAATGATGTGCAACAGCGTCGAGAAGTACCGGCGCAGGGCCTTCGCTGGGGAGTCCGAGCGGCCAGTGTAGATCAGCGGCCGCAGGGCACCGTCCATACTCAGCATCATGACTAGAGACAACAGGTCCGAAAAGCTCAGGCAGAACAGGTAATGCTCGTAAAACTTCCGTCCGCGGTCGAAGAGCTCCCGGTCCAGCCACTCGGGAGGCACTGGTGGGTTCCTCGAGTCTCCGGGTGCGCCGAGGCCTTCCAGCAACTCTGACAACCGTTGTGACGGCCGAGCGCCGTTCTTAATGGTGACTGCCGAGGGCGAGGCGGAGGCGGGCGACGCGCGCGGGCGCTGGCACTGGTCCGTGACAGAAGTCTTGCTCGGGCACTGGGGAGTGGCAAAAAACATGCCTGTCATGACTGGACATCGGGAGGAGATGGCCTCATTATCTCGCTCCTTTGTCGTCTGGAACGATGAGTTATCTCCTGAAAAATATAGTTTTAAAGGTAGACATAAAAAATAAAATAAATGCCAGTAAAATTATTGCATAAGATGAGGTGTTTAAACAAATGAGGATACCTTTAAATTTCATCTAACTCCTTTGACAGATTATCTCTAAGAGAGAGTAAAAATTTCTCTCTCTAAAGTCAAAATCTAACTATATTTTTATAACACTCCTGAACCTCATTCCTCATGAAACTACCTTAGAAATAACATCAAATATGGCAAAAGTGAGTTTCATGAGACAAGAATATGTCAGAGTAGTATTTTGTGAAAGAGGATAAAATCAACGGCAAGATTCAGATATGAATGGAAGCATCTTCCCCATCTAGCTTCTGAGAAATAGATGGGCTCATTCCCTATAGCTGGACCAAAGGAATTTCTAAGAACAGAGGAAAGTATGTAGCAAGAAACTGAAATATACGCCGACAGATCCTAGTCAATTTTTATGAAATGTATATGGCTTAAAGGTTTTGCAAGGGGGCTAATGGCATACCACTGTAAATAAGAGTTCCCTCAGTTCCTAACAACCTGCCCTGCTAGACTGACTATGGGACACTCAGACAAACTATACCTAACCGAAGGAATGACCCCTGCTGTATTCGACTCTAATCTAGTCAGCCCAAGAAGACCTCCCCAGCATCTAGCGTGGTTCTGCTACCTGCCTCTACCACCGAAGCTCTTAACTCTGTGCCTGCCCTGCCACTGGTTTCTCGGTTACCAGAGCGAGTGAAGGAACAGCCTAGGATACTCTCATGTTAATCTGATGATCAAATACGCTACTTTTCTCCCTTGTTGCTTTAAGCAATGAATCAACTCGTAATGCTGGCTGGCCTAATTCTACTCTGGGAGGTGACACTGTCCTAAATATGCTTAACGGTGCTACAAGAGTATCACTCATGATGGACAGCATGGATCTCTCCTGCCTAACCCCTAAACAAAATAATCCATCTGGTCCTCATGAGATAAACCTCTCATATCTTACCTCCCCACACGACTGCTTGAATATAGTTTTAAAGGGATGAGATAATGTTAAGGGTCCATCATTTACTGTGTAGAGTAGAAGGAAAATGAGTAGCGGGATCAGGAGGAAAAGAAATAACATCTGCAATAATTCCTTGCAGTTCCCCGCGATTAGTTGCTCTTTCAAAACAAAGATCAGCAAAGAGTAACTAATCTAATTAAAGGTAATAGCATCACGATCCTGCCTGTAAATGCTATTTCTCAGTTTCTGGTCTCTGACTTCAGAATGTGAGGGTTGGACTTAAGGAATGTTTGAAAATGAATAGAAATGATCATATTCAAGTTGGATCCTGGGAAGTTAAGATTAACGGTAACTATATCAAGCCTAGAATGTAAGCATATGTCAAGAGATTATCCTCAAAGGGTAGTATCCTCGTATAGCATTGCTTAAAAAAATATGTACGAGCCTCACGACGAAATGCCCGATTCCAAGGACATGTAACAGTTAAGAAATGACGCAATACGGTTTGAAACTCAAGCCACAGAATAAAAAAATTTCAACCCTGAATTAAAACGGTATGTTCCTTAGGTCTGATCCTCACAGTCCCATAATTAATCCTTATGATTCCGTCGTACTCAGAAGCCGTACCGTACGTGCTCTAGAGAAGGGAAAAAGAAAGATGGTAGCAGTTAACGCGATGCAAGAAATAGCCTTCAAATGGCAACTCATCCAACCCCCCCCCCCAAGTTACGTCACGCGGCGGGCCGCATGCGCGGGCCAAGCTTGCCATACACTGTTCAGCGTGAATCTTGTGTAGTCAGCTGGTGCCGTAACTTGCCTAGCAACAGTGCACAGCGCCCAGGATATGGTCTCTGGGAATAACCAGCATGACGCTGGCGTGGAAGATACATGACTAAAATGACATCCGTTAAGAGAATCAATTCACACCATTTCATGATGAAATTCGCTTCTACGGTCATTGAAGATGTTTGTTGTTTTTTAACTTTGATTCAGTTTGCTTCTGGTTAATTATAGCACAAACTGCACCGAAGGGAACTATAATAGTTTGCTATCGTCTGCATTGCTATAAATCTAGGCTAAGGTTCAAAGATTACAACGAACTATTTTTTTTTAGGTTATGGTTCCGAGATTACACCTGTTTCAAGCGATCGCGTACACAATGCGCGGAGAGGCTCTGATCTATATGCTTCCGTAATGTCACGGAACACACAGTTACCCCCTCTAACTCACCCATGGTCACAGCGGCTGTTGTCATCAGCTGATACATCTCCGCCGATCAGAGCCGCTGGAAATCATCACACGAAGCTGGGACGGCGACTTGACGCTCAGCTCAGTGTGTTTACCTTTGTTACGCCATCATCACCTGCAGACGCCAGACACGAGCAACAGTTCATTAGCGTCACACAGATTGACACACAAACACGATATATCCAGCTGACACACTACTTATAATGTTTCTGACGTTCTTCTCATTCAGGGTATATTTTCCTCAACGAACAAAGACGCTACATTACAGACAGTAAAATACTGGAAGCAAAATTTGGGATTTCAAAGATCAAAATATTTCAAAAAATGACCTAGAGAATACCTGCATTCACAGCCATACACTGCATCAAAAAAATAAAATATATTCTCAAGGAAAATACTGAATGGTAGATAGATGAGCGGATGGATATGCCACGGTGGTAAGGATGGCAGCAGCTGCAACGAACACGGCCACTGCCAGAGGCTGACTAAGCTCGACTTGGATAATCCACAGGACAAGGATGATCACGCCCATACGAACACACACGTACACAAAGAGAACCACGTAATGTAATAAAAAAAATAAAAAAGCATATTTGTATATACATATGCGACGATAAGAAGATCCCATGAGTTTACGTAAAGTTAACCCCTATATATACGAATACATAATACTACACACACACACACACACACACACACACACATACACACACACACACACACACCAGGACTTGACCAAATACTGGGTCTTATAAAATAATGTGGTATTCGAGAAAAAATTGGTTGAAAACATTCACTTCCGTTACGATACTTGTATTAATTACATCATATCCCACAAGTAAAACATGAGACGACAATAAAGGAGTGAAACTCAGAATATATATATATATATATATATATATATATATATATATATATATATATATATATATTCACTTCCAGCATTACCCTCCTGAAAAGTTTACTCTATAATAAAGATAATTTGCATATCATAAGAATCATATAACTCCAGAATTATACACTCCATACACTTATCTATGACTGGTCTAATGATATCACAGGTTCGAGTCCTTAACACACGCTAGAGGCCTGTGTGTATCAAGCCTACATGTTGAATATTGATCTTACGCCATTACACAACCCTGACTCCAAAGCTCTGTGGTCCAGGCACTATTCTTGACGAAAAATATTTTCATTACTACCCATGACACTCCAAACGCTCTGCGAACCTTAAACACGTGCCTAATGATGTAATACATTAAGCGGAGCAAACAATGGGGATACGTGGGGAGTTGTATAATCCCCGCAACCAGTAAGGAAGCAATGTCATGCGGCAACGACCGTCATTTTCTCCTCAGCATCACCTCACACACGGATCGGCTCCACATACAGATGCCCTACCTTAATTCGTCAGGGATTTGTCCTTCAATTACGTAAAACGGCTCCTTACGTCGACACGCACACAACCTTACTGACCGCCCAAGCCAAGGTTACGTAGGCTTACATATTAGTTTCACATTTTCTCTGTGGCGACCGACGCAACAGAGAAAATGTGCACCTGATTGACGCTTGTCGGGTAGCCTAAAGTCAATTTAAAAATCGTTTCTCGAAATTTTTTTCTGAGTAATAAGATAAAGACGAAGAATTTTCCGCTACTGCATAAAAAATATATTCAAAGATAAAAATGAATAATATTCTGTTACTGCAGAAAAATACTCGAAACAACATATACAAGGACTACTTTCGACACTCCATTAGCCAGTCTGCCTAAATTGAGAATCCCTACCAAATTTAACCAATTCTTCCCTGTTATGTTTAGTTATGATAGCCATAAGGGTCGTGTCAAATGTCCTGCCATCAAACATAAGGGTTGTACCGCCGTGCTCAAAGGGGGGCAAAAGAAGGGTGTGATAATGAGACATTTTCCAAGATTATATCAAGGGTAGAAGCATTTCATTATGTTACATAACAATTGTGAAACGACAAAGTCTGATCACTTTTCAAGAGGACGGCGGCTTCTGCATAACGGCCAAGGCAGTGATAAACTATAACGTCTGACTTACTTTCCATATCACAGAGGCAATAGTAATAACGCAAAAATATATTTCGAAAGCAAATGTTATAGTAAGAGATGAAATATATAGTATGGGATGTGCGCAAAATGTTTATAACAGAAAACGTGACAGGGGGACACAGTGAGGCGATTCTAATCTCTCTCTGTCTCTGTCTGTCTGTCTGTCTGTCTCTCTCTCTCGCTTTATAATTGGCATGTGACAATTGGGATTGAGCCCAGCACATAGCATGTAAATCACTTCATAAGTATTCATGGAAAGTTAGAGGGACATATGTCAGAATAATTTCAAATTATCACAGTATTTCAAATACCAAGATGGGTTATGCATCTTTTAATAATATTATGGTCTCATGGATATTTTCATGCCGCATAATGGTGCTGTCCATCTCACTGGTAGATGTACCACTCTCTCTGTTAATGATAGTTTTGGAGTTTTACTTCACTTCCTTCTGTTACGATAGTAACTGTTCTGGTAGCCACGACTGTATAGATCCTAACAGCCAAACGTAACAACGGTAATACTGTGGTTATATGAGAAAATAAATCACTATACGCAGATCCTGGCAATCAACCAAAGTTCGTAAACTCCATCAGGCGATACTAACGGACAATAAATAAATAATTGAATAAGGAAATGAATGAATAAATAAATATAGACCTAAGAGAATAGTCAGCCTTGGATAAATAATTTCTAAACAACACAGTTCCAACGTTTTACCAGAATCGTCAATCAATATCTAACAGCACGTGCCCCCCTTACAACCAGCCTCCGGACCTGAGGCGAGCGTCTGGCTGCTACTTCCCACAGTTTACGTCCGGAGACCAACCACTCGAGGACTGACGCTTATGATAACCCCCCCCCCAACAAAATTAGGGTTAAGGAGATAAGAGCAGTTTTCTCACTCCCAGAGCGAAGTCCCTCAACAGACATCGTGGTGACGTCCCTACATCAGGGAACATATGGGTGTATCAAACTCATGAGGGCTTTACCATCGACTCTCCAACAGGTATAGTTAAACACACTCACCCATACGAAACATGTACCTATCTACATAGTTAAATCATCTAGCGTGGGACATGGCTAAATTAACATACTCGTTGATAAAATTAACCAAAATGTTAAAAAAAAAGGGATTCGACAGACTTGAAGTTACCCCAATACATACACAACTATTTACATACACGTTTGTACACAATCAGATTTTTACAGATACACGACTGCACAAAACACGTTTAATGCCCCCAAATCCCCCCTGCATCAGCTTGCATTTAAACTGCGATCAGTTATTTAATATATCCGCACGCAATGTAATCACTCCCGCTAAATAGTTCATTACATTCCTGAACCCATTTAATCTCCCAGCTGCGAGTACAAGGCTCAGTCGCAAATTGTAAGTGTCAGTCGCTGCCGGCCCACAAATTTGCCGGTGCGCCCAGCAACTCCAATTAGCGAGAGAGAGAGAGAGAGAGAGAGAGAGAGAGAGAGAGAGAGAGAGAGAGAGAGAGAGAGAGAGAGAGAGAGA
>JAYMFT010055671.1:0-15092 GCA_038088735.1 Panulirus argus | reverse complement strand
TATATATATATATAATCAAGTTACCAACGTCTCAGAAAACTAATAATCACAATATTATGTAATGAAATATATAGAAAACAAAACCGTTACACGTGTATAACAAACAGACAAATACACATAACAAATCTGAAAAAAAAACAATCGCCATAAAATACTCGCCCGTTAAAAAAAAAAAAGAAAAGAAAAGAAAAAAAAAAACGTTCGCCACAAAAATTTACTCGCACGAAAAATGTCCGGCCGCAAACTTACTCGCCCGGAAGATGTTCGCCAGAGTCGGTAACGCGAAATAACGCGAGATCTAAAATTCACAAAGGAAACATCGGCGCACATGGACATTTCCCACCACTGTATAAAAGGAGACGACGTATACAGACAGTTCTGGCCAGTGGTGGTGGACACGGGTGGCCGGGTGACGTGAGGGAGACCCGTACCGGGGAAAAAATTCAAACGTTTTGAATATTCTGAAGAGACGCCATTACCCAGTCCTTTTAATTCCCCGCCAAAATCAGGCCCTGTGCGCGGTCTCCCCCACCCTCCCACCCCCACCCTCTCTCTCTCCTTCTGGAGAGAATCAATAAACCCTTGAGCTTAATTACAGCCAGTCCAATTAGACAAAGTCAAAAGAAACACTTATATCTTCGATTGACTCGCGTGGGATACATTTTATGTGCCTTCCTTTCCCAAAAAGCCTTTAAAGCTCTTTGTAATTTCTGAAGACTTTGGGAGAGATCCGGCCGGGTGGGGGGGAGTTATGGCGCCGATCAACACGATTATCTTGACAAACTCCGCCCAACTGGAAATTATGGCCGGCTCCGAGAAGCAAGCCTCTTGGCCATGACGGTACGACCACTGGGGCACGTCGGAACAACCCCCTGAGCACGTCGGAACGACCCCTGAGCACGTCAGTACGAACATTGAGCGAGTTACTCCGACCCTCTGAACACGTCGGTACGACCCCCTGAGCACGACGGTATGACCCTCCGGGCACTACGGAACGACCACTGCGCACATCAGAACGACCCCTTAGCACGACAGTGCCACTACTGAGCACGACGATACGACCCGTGGGTGCGCTAACCTGATCTCTGACCAGATAGTAAGAACGAGGCCAAAGGTCAGGTCATCGCGCCCCGGGGTCGTACCGGTGTGTTTATGGGCAGTTAAATTCTAAAAAAGGGGAAAACAGGAGAGGTGGGGTCGTGGTGGGTGTGGTGTCGTGGAGGGTGTCGGGTCGTGGTGGGGCTGGCCAGAGGTGGTATTGGCGGGATTGGCAGCCATTAAAGGGGAGGAGAGATATGCTGATGATGCTGTTGGGTTGGCTCTAGTTTAAAGGGAAGGGCCAGAGGTGGTGGTGGTGGCGGGAGTGACGGGTGAGATAGCCCGTGCAGCAGGTCAGGTGGTCCCATATGTAGTGATAGGCCAGGGTGTGTGTGAGCGCCAGGGTGTGTGAGCGCCAGGGTGTGTGAACGCCAGGGTGTGTGAACGCCAGGGTGTGTGTGTGTGAACGCCAGGGTGTCTATACCATAAGGGTGAGCTTGTCATCAGGAACAGCGGAGCTCAAAAGAGAGTTCTCCCTGACCACAGGAAGGGATCAGAACCCACTGGGGAAATCGCTCTCTCTCTCTCTCTCTCTCTCTCTCTCTCTCTCTCTCTCTGGGGTGTGTACGGTGGTAGGAGGGAGGCCTATGTAGGTTTTGGTGTCACATGCTATACACCTACTCCCATACCCGCAGACACAACCCTACCCCCATACACAAACTCACCCCCCATACAACCATACATAACCCCATCCCTCATACACAGCCCCATCCCCCCTCTATAGCCCGCTCGAGTGCCACTTGAAGACTCACCTTTAATTACCACTTGTGGTCCTAATGACCGCCAGCGTTAATTGGAACTTGAACTAAATCACCTGAACCGTCCCCGTAATGCACGACCCCTGAGCACGGCGGTACGACCTTTAAGAACATGCGTGCGATACTTGAACACGAAATACGACCCCTGAGCACGACGGTACGACCCTTGAATGTGATGGCCTGACCTCTGACCTCACCTTTATGACGTTCAACGAGTCTCGCGTATGATCAAACACCATGAACCTCGCCTAAGCTGACGCTCAACGAACCTCCCAAAGTTGACGTTCAACGAACTAGCCTAAACTTATGTTCAACGAACCTATCCTAAGTTCGCGTTCAATTAATTTCGCCTAAGTTGACGTTCAACAAACCTCGTCAACGTTGATATTCGACGAACCTAATCCAAGCTGATGCTCAACGAAGCTAGCCTAAGTTCACGTTCAATGAACTTCGTCTGAGATGATGTTCAACGAACCTCTCCTAAGTTGATCTTCAGCGGCCAATCTACCCTACGTTAATGTTCAACGAACCTTGCCCAAGCTGATGCTCAACGAACCTAGCCTAAGCTGACGTTCAACGAACCGCGCCAAAGTTGACGGTCAACGAACCTGATTGCCAAACTTTGAGAATCAGATGTGGCGTGGGATGGAAGGGGAACAAAATTGGGATGGGGCAGTGGGACGGAAAATGGGCACTGAGCAGAGGAGAGGAACGGTGAAATGGGACGGAGGCAATAAGCAAGCGTGATGGAACAGTGAACAGAGAAACATACCAGTGACTTGGAACACTGTGATGGACATCTGGAACGGAACAACGGAATGAGACGAGTCAGTGATATGTACCACTTGCATGGACCAGTGGAAGAGAAGGATGGGAAAGGCGACAGACCGAAGGGTTGGAACAATTGGACGACTCATTGGTTTGAAACAATTGGACGAATCAGTGGAATGGAACAAAAGGGCTGGAACAATTGTACCAGCCAGTAAGACTGGTCAAGAAAGATGAAACAACTTAACGAGTCGGCGGAAGGGAACAAGAGGATGAAACAATCAGGCGGATCAACAGAATGGAACAAGAGGGCTGGCATGAGTGGACGAACCAATGGAAAGGAACAACTGGACGAATATGTGGAATAAACGACTGGACGAACGAGTGAAATGGAACGAAAGACTAATTACTAGAACAGAACGACTGGACGAATCAAAGGAATGAAACACAAGCAACGAAACAACGGGAGGAACGAGTGGAATGGAACTGTGGGAAGGACTAATGAGGCAAGTGAATATACTGGGACGGAACGGAAAATGAAAAAGGTGAATGAAATAAAGGGATGGAAGATGGAACAGATCCAGGTTATGGAAGAGTGGGACACACCAGCAGGACAGAGAATCGAAATACATCAGAGAGCAATGAAACAACGAAAAAAAAAGCTTTTTAATGAAACGGGAATGAACCTCAGAATGAGACAAGAACCTTCCGCATCGGACGGGAAAATGAACCTTCAAAGTCAAACAGTGGAATGAACCTTATGGATGAAACTGGACTGAACCTCCTGACTGAAACAATGGAATGAACTCTCGGTATGAAACAGGAACTCACCTTCGGAAAAAAAAAATAAACATCTGAAATGAAACAAAACCAACATTCCAATAAAAAAAGAAAACGGAATGAACCCTCAACATGAAACAGTGGAAAGAACCTGCGGAATATTACACAGGAATGAAACTTCGGAACGAACCAGTCCAATGAACCACTGAAATGAAAGAGTGAAGCAAAGCTCTGGAGTGAAGTGAGGGGAATGAACCTTCGAAATGAAACAATGGAATGAACACTCGGAAAGCTAAAGCAAAACGAGCCCTCGAAGTTAAACCGTCCAATAAACCACTGCAATAAAACTGGAATGAAGCTTTAGGATAAAACAGGGCAATGAACCTTTGGAATGAAACAGCGGAAGGAACCTTCGGAATGAAACAGGAAATGAACCAACGGAATAAAACATTCGAACCAGCATCTCGGCCTCCGACTGAAAAACTATCTAACATATAAACCAAAATATAAACCCCATTTACGATTAATCCATCTACAAAAACACCATATCCTGCATAAACCAATGAATAAACTTCCACCTCGGACATGAAAACCATCCATCACATAAACCAACTTAAAAAACCCCTACGTGTTAAGACCACCTATAAACCCAATAAAAAAATATGAACCTCCATCAATAAACCCTACAAACCGGAACATACACCAACCCACATCTCATCCTCCCTTCTTCTTTAACAGGCCACCCGTTACACAAATCAACACAAAAATCCACCTGGATAAATCCAATACTTCCAAATTAACTGAGGCAAAAATCCAACAGGAAATCCCACTCACTGAATGTGGAGGCCATTGGTATAATCCTGCCAGTTAATATATTACGGAAAAACCGGAAAAATGAAAATCCGGTTATTCCTGGATTATCGAAGTGACTGCGCAAATACACCGGCCGGGATCATCATGGGAATGTAATAGTGGTGGTGAGGACTGTGGGAATGTAATAGTGATGATGAGCACTGTGGGAATGTAATAGTGATGATGAGCACTGTGGGAATGTACTAGTGACGATGAGTACCGTGGGAACGTAATAGTGATGAGGAGTACTGTGGGGATGTAATAGTGAAGGTGAGTCATGTTAGAATATACCAGTGGTGGTGAGTATTACGAGGATAAAACGACACCGGTTATGACTGCGTGGCGAGCGAGAATACATCAATGGTGACGACCCTCTAAGCCATGCAGTAGTGATGATGAAGACCCGTACTGGTACAGAACATTAGAGAGTAAATTCGCGGTAAGTATTAGGAGTAATCGAGTATTTAAGGCGAGGGCAACGGAAGAAATCGACAGAACGAGAATTACACCGAAGCATTATTAGGACTGCCTCACGGCTTCTGCAAACGTCCTTGAACACACACACACACACACACAGTGGCCAAGAAAATGAAAAATCCTTCAAGCCTTTGTTTCTCCATCTTACTTCGAGGGGAGTTATGGCCACGGTGGGAGAGGGGTAACGTGATGGAAGAGAGAGGGAAGAAAAACTGACGGAGGAGATGAGGAGGGAGATTTATTCAAAAAGATTGGTTCAGGTGTTCCTCAGCCGTGCCTGTGCATACCACACACTGTACAAACACAAGTCTTCAAATGATAAGAAAAATAATGACATACAAACAAGCAGACACCTGCATAATCTAACCCACCTTCACCAGCCACGTATGTACCTCACATGTGTTATCACTCACACACACACACACTCACACATACGTCAGCCGGAGTTGGTCTGAATTACTCACCAACATCATGTACTTCCCAACTTGACTATCAGTTTCCTAATACAACCTGGATCACATAACTAATACACTAAAGCCACTGACAGAGACAAAAAAAAAAGTATATATATATATATATATATATATATATATATATATATATATATTAAGATATCTCTTGATTAGACTGGGTCACAGCGGGAGGAACTGCAACATGGAATGCTCCTACCTGGCTTTCACATTAGGCTTCCAGGCACAAGAGATACCCGGGGAACCTAAAGGAGAACTCCTCCTGGATGACAGCTGAAGACTGTCTGGAACACTGCCATCTCGCTGGTGAACCCACTGCCTGTTATACTTGTGCAGCGCATGGAACTTGTGATCATAAGGTATATACACCTACCTGGATTACCAAATGTACACAATGAATATAAACACTTAAGTACTATGAAGTCCAAGTTCCTGGATGCAGGTTGTGAGCTTTCTAGGTCCTGCACATCTGACTCACCTGAAAAGAGGTACCTACAAAAAGGTATCCACAGAATGACACCTGGAAAGATGGACCCTCAGGACGGAGGTGGAATAAAGCAGCTATAAGAGTAAATGGAAGGAAGCAGCTACAAGAGGTAACTGGAAACAGGCAGCTACAGGAGGCAACTGGAAAGAGGAAACTACAAGAGGCACCTTGTAAGAGGCAGCTACTGAAGGTAATTGGAAAGCAGCAACAAGAGGTACATCGAAAGAGGAAGTACAAGAGGTACCTGGTAAGAGGCAGTTATAAGAGGTAATTAGAAAAAGGCAGCTGCAAGAGATACCTGGAAAGTGGCACCTACGAGATGTAACTGGAAAGAGGAAGCCGCAAATAGTACCTGGAAAGGGACAACTACAAGAGATACTTAAAATGAGGCAGCTACGAGAATTACCTGGAAAGAGGGAGCTACAAGAGGTACCTGGAAAGAGAAAACTATAAGAGGTTCCTGGAAACAGAAAACTATAAGCGGTGCCTGCAGAAAATAACGTAGAAGGAGGCACCAGTGGGTCACTTGAAATGAGAAGTGAAGAACAGTTACCTGTGTTTATCCTGGAGTGCAGCGAGTCGAGGTCACGTCGGGTCAGCATGAGGAGCCTCAGGGCCGCGGCCACACCCACCAGGGTGGTCAGGAGGAGGAGGAGCGTACACACGCCCGGCAGACACGCCCAGAAGCCCGCCCCCTGCCGCCCGCCCCCTAACAGCCTCTTGCCCACCACCGCCACGCCCGCGAAGTCCGCCTCGGGGTCCTCGGAATCCGAATGGAGGAGGTCGTGGTGGGAGGCCGAGGAGGACTTGCGACGGACCTTGTCCTCGGGGACTAGGGCATCCAGCTCCTTCCTCTTGCGCCGCAGCTTCTTGTGTCCAGCCACCACGCCCACGGCCGAGCCCACGACGCCCACGCCCGCGCAGGACTCGCCCTGACTCATGCTGGCCACACGGTACTTCACCACCAGGGAAATATTGCTGGGATTCTGGCAACAGCTTCTCAGGTCATCTATCTCCGCCTACCCCAAAACTGGCCACTGTTGCACCAGCCGCATGCAACACTCCCCGCAGCAACGACCTTTAGCCTGTTGTCTGCATCTTTTCGGTGATAAAAATATATTCTTTTCCGAGATACGAACAACGGCTGCAGACGTCACACGCCTGTGGTGAGAGTGTAGAAGTAGACCACCGTCTACCCACCACTCCAAAGTTACATGGGCCTAGCTGCCAACGGCCTCTCAATTCACACTTCGGATCACTTCTGTCGGTCTCGTATTTCATGTATCAGCGGGTGGCAGCCAGCCAACCTCCTGCCCCGGGACGATGCCCACAAGTGTGTCTTACACACACACACACACACAAGCACGCACCAGCAACTTTATGACGGACCCGCAGTGATGAATGTGGACGCCAGATGAAGAAAGGAGGTCCCGACGCCGGGCAGGACCAGGGGGGGTCGCCTGGCGGGTAAAACACCTCTCGTTATTTTCACTGAGTTTTGGGGGGGAAAGTTTGCGGCCAAAGTTGATAATGGCGGTTCTTTCCTGCCTCTTGTACCTCTTCCAGATCCTCCTGGATGGGGGGGACCACTCAACTGGCGGGCTTCAGGCGACGATATGTTTCCTCTCTCCTCAAACTCTTCCACTCCTCGCCTCTCTAAAGGCTTCGATGTTTGTCCAAAGCCTCCGACGTGCGGAGGTTGATCTAAGGATTCGCAAAGAATCAGGCTGATCTTAGAGTCCGCCAAACTAGGATGATCTAAAAGTGACCAGGTGAAGAAGTTCCCTCACACACGCGCGCCTCGGTCACTTTCGTCCTCACTATCAGGCACTGAGAACTCACTTTCAGGGCACCGGCGGTGTGTGAACCGGAAGTCCCCCTCAGTCACGACGGAAGGTTAGTTATGGAAAGTCTCGATCACTCGTATGGAGCAGTTCGTAGAGCAAACACTGTTCGTTGTAGTACTGGGGGCACGGGAGGCGTCGTGTGAGGACGGGATCACGTGATTCCCATACAATCACAGAAAAAAGGTGTGTCTTGGACCTGCTGTCGGCCTTTCACTATAGTCCCGCTTCGTGTGTGACACAGTTTCAACCAATATGTGATTTTATATTATTTTCTACACCTGGAAAAAGGACATAAAGTTAAATCACCCCATCTCTCAATCCTCCACTTGGGTATATACAATTAACAAAGAATGCTGTTACTAGTCATAGACCCTAATTAATGTGCACAGCGGTGGTTCAGATTATATATATATATTAATTAACCGCGGGACAAGTCTTTACACTTCCACAGTGAGACTTTACGGGTATAATTCGTAACAAAATTATTACCGATGAAACTAACTTATCACACGCCGCGACTTCCGGCCTCATGTATCACCCTAATTATCATCATTCATTACGCAGACGCATTAGCTACAAATACCAAAGAAGAGGGACAAAGAAAATGCGTAAAAGGGAGAAAGAGAATGGCGTAAAAGTGTGAAGGGTGAAGGAGGATCAGAAAATACCAACACAGGACAGAGGATGTCTCAACACTGCTGGAAGATAATATGACAGTATGACCCTCGAGCACGACGGTACGACCATTAAACACGACGGTACGACCTTCGAGCACGACAATATGGTCCTTGACCACGACGGAACGAACTTTGGTCTGACTCCTAGCGACCTGACCCTTAACAGGTCAGATCAAAGGTCAGGCTACTTGACTCAAGAGGCCGAGTGGGCGTGCTCAAGGGTCGTACCGTCGTGCTCAAGGGATCCACAGGAAGAATGAACCGTAAAGTCAAAATTCACGACCCCGGCTCCCGACCACCCTAGGCGGGAAGAAGACATCGCCAGCTCCATTGAACGCACCGCCACAGTGAACGCCCACGCGAGCGTGAGAACGCCGGAATTATGAGTCCATCGGTTACCACACCGCTGAGGCCCGTGACGTGGGAGCCCACTGAACCCTGTGACGGGCTGCCGGCGTTACGAACGGCGTCACGAAAGGGTCTAACGCGTGTTACGTGAGGCGTGAGAGAAATACCTGGGGACCACCATGACTCTCCAGAGAGAGAGAGAGAGAGAGAGAGAGAGAAAAAAAAAAGAGAGATAACAGACATACGTAACAGACTCCTTGCAACACACATTATACCACCCGAACAAGAACGAGAACGGAACACCCTAATAATATGAACTCATCTCTCGCATCCATCCAATCAGCTTAACCCATCAAGAAAGCAATCCTCCCCTCCGCTGACGCGAGACTGTGCATTGCTCAACATGACCCTGTCTGTTGGGAGAGGCGTGTGAGTGTACGTACTGCTCACTACACCCTCTCCCTTGACGTGTGGGGAAAGTGAGTGAGAGTGCATTTCTCAGTTGGGAGAGTGTAGTGAGGGGCGATGAATATAGTCATCTCAGCCAAGTGGGGCATGTCTCACTCTCCTCTCCTCATTCCCAGCACGTTCCTCCCTCATTAGCCAGCCTCATATACACACATCCACACACACACACACACACACACACACACTCCTCAAGTTTGGTCACAGTATACCTGAAGAAGCACAAAGAGCTAATAGAGAAGGTCTGTAGGATGACAAAAAAGACAGTGCCAGAATTAAGAGAGCTGAGTTATAAGAAGAGGCTAGAGGCTTTAAATTTGGCCCACCTTCGAAGAGAGAAGAGTGAGGGGTGACCTGATCACAACCTTCAAGTTTTTAAAACAGATCGATGAGGTGGACAGTGAATAGTTTTTGGAGAGATGCAGGGATGGGGCAACCACAGGACATAACACGGAACTGAGAAACTTGTTAAAAAAGATGTAAAGAAGGACTTTTATAGCATAAGAGTGGTGGACGAATGGTGGACAGCATACACGAGTTGAAAGAGCTGTATGACAGAAGACTGACTGCTCAGGAGATGGTGCCCCACGTACAGTCCCTCCACGTACAGTCCAGACCAGTCCAGTATAGTCCAGTACAGTGCAGTCCAGTACAGTTCAGGACAGTCCAGTCCAGTCCAGTCCAGTCCAGTCCAGTCCAGTCCAGTCCAGTACAGTACAATACAGATATACGATAATACGATATAATACTGTTTGTTAAACAGATTTCAACAGGAATCTCGACCTCCAGTACATAAAAAAGGCACAGCCAACAGAAACACACCTGTCGGCACGACCAACACACCTGCCAACACCAGGAAACACACCAGAAAACAAGAAAAATGTGTTTCCCAACAAAGACGTCCTCTCCTGACAACAAAAAAATACCCCAACCAGTGACCGATTCCACGCTTGCCAACAACACCAACTACAACAGAGAGCCAGCCAGCCACCAACACTACTGCCACCATCACCAACAACAGTAAGAAGCACCAAAGGGGGAGGTACCACGAGAATTATCTCCAACAACTCCAGCAACCAGAGAACTTATCTCCATCACCACCGCTAAGACGACCAAATCCACCTCCAAGACCATACCATCACCACTATCACGACCATCTCCACCACCACCATGGACAGAGCCAGCGGGGGAGGGAGGGAGAGAGGTAGGAGTGTGCATGACGCACCAGGCAGAGTGGTAGGATGTGGGGTGGGGGGAGCCAGCATCTGCATGACGGCCGTGTCCCGCTGTCGGATATTACGGCCGTAAACCCACCCACCCGGCCCTTCCTACCCTTAGCCTCCCCCCACCCTTCTTATCATCCAGGCATCCGACACTAACCCACCACCACCCACCCACCTCACTCACTCTTCAACCCACCACCAGCCACCCCTAGATCCAGCCGTCACTGGAAAGTCGCCCCTACTCCACCCTTGACGTCGCCAAACGCTCCCCTGAAGGCCCTTTCTCTTCCTCCTGGAACTCCACGACTTTCCAGGCCCCAACTTCCCCTTAATCACCACGACCGTCGTCCCTTCAGCCTCCCCCCTTCGTACCTCCCCCTGAGACAACCTCGCCCATCTCCTCTGAGAGAGCTACATCTTCCAGCAGCCACCCTCCTGCAACACCCAGTCTCCTGGAAGACCTCGCGTCCTCCAAGTCCTTCCGCCTTCCCTGGAAGACGCACCTCCCGGCAGTCATCCTTCTTCGACATCCAACCGTCCCCAAGGGAGATCCTACTCCCCCACTCTCTTCAAGTCTTCCTTCCTGCCTGGAAGAGCCTGGAAGATTCCTTTGTTCCCCGTCCCTGGAAGATTTCCGGCGTCCCCCCCTCCCCCTTCCCCGCCCCTGGAAGCTTCCCCTTTCCCTGGAAGATTCCAGCGCCCCGCGTCCCTGGGAGAGGAGGAAATATGCGGGTACTTAGGTCGGAGGGAGCAGCGCGCTACACCCAGACTGAGGCAAGAAGGTCGTAAAACGCGGTAAGGACGTCATGGAATGTCATCAAGTGCGACAAGCCGAGGCAAACAATAATATTTTCAACCTCTTTACAATAAAAAATATTAATTTAGAATGTTATCGACCGGCTCTCTTTATTCTTCCTGTTATTATCTGTGTCTATCTCTCTCTCACTTTATTCCCATTATCGTTCTCTTACTCGGCTCGCTGCTAAGTCCACTTCTCTCTCTCTCTCTCTCTCTCTCTCTCCAATATTCTTTCTCTCCTCGGCTGCCGGCGTAGCTCCCTTTCTCTCTGTCTGTCTGTCTGTCTGTCTGTCTCTCTCTCTCTCATAGCGGGGTGCTTAGAGCAGAGGAGGAAGAGGTGGGACAGGAGGGGAAGCGATGCCTTGGAATGGAAGAGAAGACTGCAGTGTGTACAGGTGTACTGTGTAAGGTTTTGATACATGTGGCTGATAATATAATCTGAGAGCACGTGTCTGCTGCCTTATGTATACAAAGCCGGCAAACTGTGTGTGTGTGTGTGTGTGTGTGTGTGCTATGTGCATGGATTCGAGTTGTATCCTTTTGGCTTTTTGAAGGAGATTCACCGAGAGCTGAGCTAAACACTGTTGACTGTGTGTACCTCTATGGATGACTGGAGCCACCGTGAATGCTTTGAGGCTTCCAGGGAACCGAGGGTGCTCCATGTTTGTACTGTTGTCCGTTCAGATCTCGGGTTTCTCTCTCTCTCTCTCTCTCTCTCTCTCTCTCTCTCTCTCTCTCTCACTTGACACTCACATTTTGCGTTATCTTTCCTCCCCGCCGCCGGGGCTGTGTGTCTGGCGGCCATTGATGTTAGTCTTCAAGGGCGGCGGGGCCGGGCGGCCGGCAGCCCTGCCGAGGTCCAGGCTCGACCCGACACAGCCCTTCCAGGCAGTCCAGCCCAGACAACATTTCCAGGCAAGGAGATAAATGTCCAGAAGTAAGTAAGTATCACGCTTCATGCTCTCCCGTACCCTACCTTCGGTGTAGTACCTGGACGCTGCCTTCAACAAGGAAGACTTCTTGCCCCCCACCGACATCAATGATATCCAACAGCAAAAGAATGATATCAACGAACCATAACATTGTCTATAACAATGACATCAACACCCACAGCAGACATCAACAACAGTAGCATCAACAACCATATAAAAATGACCATCAACAACCACGACGATACCATGTCATCAACCACCAACACAAGAAGGGCCTCAGCCACCACAGTCAAACATCAACATCGTGGACGGTCCTCAATGATGCCTGAGCTGAGCAGAACACTCCACCACTGATGGTCCAGACTGCTGCAACCCCAGCCACTGACGTGGTCACCACTGACCTGACCAGCATCCATATTGCTTGGATATAACACGATCATCGACCAATCATCAAACCAGCCTCTCATCTAACACCGATTTCTTACTGATTATGAAGTCATCCTCATCCGATAGTGAACAAAAGACCTCACTGCGTAAACGGACAGTCGATCGCAATGCCTCCGACAACTCGCTCACCACTCAACGACCGAGAACCCAGCGAATGCCCCTGGGTACGACAGAGAACATGAGCGAGAGAAAACAAGACGTCGGTGAAGGAGGAATAGGGGGAGCAACGCGACAGAAGTGGCAGGTTGTGTTTGTCAGGAGGGAGGAGATCCTATACTCAGGCTGAGAACTCTTCGAGAACACTGGAACGTTCTTACGACCTCTTAGAGAGCTGGAGAGAACCCGTTCACCATCCCAGTAACTTTCAAAAAGGAGGATTTTAACATCCTTTTCAAAGCTCAATAGATCCTTAATGTTGCCCTGGAGTCTTCAAAAGGAGGACCTAACAACCCACTGGGAAACTCCCGAGAGCCCTGGAGCGTTGAACGGGAGGATCTGGAGATCCAGCGAAGAACCCTGGACCAACCAACACACGCAACACTGTCAGAGGCTTGCTACACTATACGTCAACGACCCGGACAGGCTGGCGGTGTGTGTGTGTGTGTGTGTGTGTGTGAATACCAGCGTCTGGCACACACAAGAGATACTGTGATCAGTGTAATGTCAGCATATCTCCGTAACTCAGTGTGACGACGCTGGTGACGACATACGAGTGTGCTGACAGGAACACAGATGTGTGGTTTGTGCGTCTCACGAAGGAGAGATGTGCACTGGTGACGACCTGAGATGGAAAAATCCTCAATTGCATTCTGGTTGACTGTCTGGGCTTTGGCCTTTCAACTACCGGGGACATTAAGGCTGTCAGCGTCAAGCTACGCCCACCAACAGGAAAATCTTCAACACCTGAGGAAGATGTTGAAGATTATTCCAACCCCACACACACACGATCTCACTAAATATATATATATATATATATATATATATATATATATATATATATATATATATATATGTGGCGCTTTGGGATTCTGTCGAAATGTTGTAATCCGAGTGAGAAGGAAACAAGGACTTTGTAAAGTGTTAACAACCGGAAAGACATTTCATTGCAAATGGCACAACGAGAACAAACTAATCTTTTAGATATGTTACTTTCAGCTGACATCGGACTCCATGGTCAAGCCTAGAATACCTGCAATCAAAATTAGTGAGTTCACGAACATGCTACGCGTATGCAGATTGTCATCGCTGGGGTAAATACATAAAGCTTGAGTTTCAACAATATCAGATAATACTGGGTTGATGTTTCCTTCCTCCCGGTGTGATGGCTGTGCGATCACAGCAGACGCCGCGGCTCACTGTATGACGGTCTGCAAGGAGATGGGTGAAGGAAGACAAGACGTTCCAAAACACACGAGCCTTATCGGCATTATATGTTTGCTAAGTCAATAATTACTTGAAGATTGTTATGGATGTGGAAGGATCCACGGGAGAAATGAAACACGATAAGTTCCCAAGTGCACTTTCGTGTAATGATCACATCATCAGGGGAGATACAAGAGATGTGATCGTTACACGAAAGTGCACTCGGGAACTTATCGTGTTCCATTTCCCCGTGGACCAGAAGGAATTTACTAGATCACGTGCTCAATTGTGATCTTTTCCATATATATATATATATATATATATATATATATATATATATATATATGTGTGTGTGTGTGTGTGTGTGTGTGTGTGTGTGTGTGTGATATAGGTAATGGGCTATGTTGTAAATTATATGGTACTAAGAGGATTTTTTTATGCCTGTTCATTGCTTCCCGCGTTGGCAAAGGTAGCGCCAGGAATAGAGGAAGGGCCTCATTATCTCACGTCTGTTCTTTAGTTCTCGTGTGTTATACCCCGAATCCAGGGCCCCTCATCAACAGTCAAGCCCCACAGACCGCTCCGTGGTTTACCCTGACCGCTTCATACGCCCCTGGTTCAGGTCATTGGCACTACGTCGCCCCCAGCATACCTCATCGCTCCAATTCGCCCTATTCCCTTGCACGCTTCACACCCTCCTGCATATTCAGGCCCCCGGAATACTCAAACCATTTTTCACTCCATCCTTTTCCCGCTGCCCCTTGCTCCCTCCACCACTTCTGACACGTATATCCTTTTCAGGCAGTCTCTTCACTCATCCTCTCCCTGTGGCCAAACTGTATCAACACACACACACACACTCGCCGTCTCTCTCTCAAGTCAATCTCAGCTTATCGGGAAATCGTAAGAGTGAAAGGAGTAAATCAAAAATGGAGCAACAGAAACAGAGTCCCTGGGCACTCGGGGGTTTACGACAGAAGAGCCAGAATGTGCAACCCGTCTACCAGCGGTGTCGGGACAGATATGAGATCCGAGAGAGATTAGACTCGTCAGCCAAAATGAGGAAAGTTTGCAAAGAAATGCCCACTGCTAAACTTGCTCAAAAGCTCTGGGGACACACACGGCCAATAAGACAAGATTCGCTCAAGTTTTCAACGTCAGAGAATAAAACGCGGGCTAGGATACGAACAAACACCACAGCCTCCACTGCGAAACGTAGCCAGCGCACGAATTAAGGAAATCATTTCACGTACGATACATACATACATATATATAAATATATATATATATATATATATATATA
>JAYMFT010055660.1:0-15093 GCA_038088735.1 Panulirus argus | reverse complement strand
CTAGCCCGGTAGTCCCGTTTTGATGAGACAGGAAGTAAGACCAGCAATCCTGATATGGAGAGTGTAGGATGGTTCCGAGCACCACTTTAACGCTCCTTAGTCAGGACGGTAGTACCACCCTGGGCTTCTGTTGTAAACAACCTACTACCTAATATCATACTGAACTCATCATGTGGTATGAGAGTGAGCAGAGGGAAGGAATATCATCCTTAACTTTTATTTTGTATTATGAGAATGGGCAGAGAGGGACCATGCCATTCTGAACCCTTATTTTGCTGTATGAGAGGATGAATATCATTCTGATACCTAATTTAGTATCATGAGAGTGGGCAGAGGGTACGAATATCATTTTGAACTCTTATTTTGTAGTATGAGAGTGATCAGAGAAGGATTATGTCATTCTGAACCATTATTCTTATTTAGTGAGCGTATTAGTAATTGCGGTAGTTTGATATGTGTCAATTATCTTTTCGGCAAATTTTACAAGTGATTTTATCAATTCCTTTTTACTCTTTGTGTTTTTTCCCTCTGTGAAATCAATGTTTAGAATATCTTGATAACTCACGTTTCTCAAACATAACACGAAACACAAACATCCATGTTTCCTCCACAAGCATAGAAAATGAACTCTTTTCTCCACGAAGAATTGCTCATTTCAAGCTGAAGCCCATTTCAGGAAGGACAGCAGTTGCCCCGCAAACTCCTGTTGGTCTCAAAAATTTACGCACATGACCTATAAGACACCCACAACCACCACACTTCCGTCACCGTTGATGACAATGTTTATGACAATTGACAGAGTACATCAGCCTTCCATTCCGATGTAAGTAACTTTACGTGATCTGAGTGCAACAATCAACTTCTCAGGAAAATATCTATGCAATGCTAAAGCACAAGAGTGTGTATAGAATACTAAGGAACAGAAAAAATACTTAAAACACTAGACCAAGAAATGCTTTCGAGGCTGTCTTTGAGAGCGAAGAGATTAGTTGATTATAGATCAGAGCAGTAAGAGTAACAAGGCATACAGGATTTCCAAACAGAAAGAGCTATAACTTTTCATTCATCTAAGGAGGCATAAATAATGTCAGTCGTGGATTTGAAGTCTGTTCTTCAACGCATCTATGGGACCGCTTTCATCTAAAGTAAATTGGAAAATCTTTCCATATCTTGGAGAAAAAGTGCTTCACTTCATCTGAAGTAAACGTTTGCCCCCGAGTTTGTAACCGTTACTACGAGTAAAATCAGATTCCATCCAGAGTCGGCTTGTTAAATCGGGTTTATTGAAACCTACGATAATTTTTCATATCTGTTGTGGATCACATTTTAATCCTCTTTTTAGCTAAATGAATCTAAGTCCCTTAGTTGTGTCTCATGGAATTTGTTTATTAATTTGGAAATCATCTGGCTACCTTGCCTTTGTACTGTCTCCATTCTGTCAATGTCTTTATCAAATATGGAGACCAAAACTGAACACAATATTCAAGATGGGGACGCACCAGTGAATTGTAAAGAGTGAGGATAACCTTCATAAGCTTAGACTCGAAAAACATACCTAGAATCCAAGAATTTTGTTCGGCACTTTTTACTGCTCCTATGCACTGCTTATGCGGCTTAATATCACCAGAGATCATTACATCAAGTTTTTCTCCATCTTACTGTGCAGCCCGCTGTCAGTATATCAAAGAAAGAGAACCGGTCCCAAGAGTAATCCCTGTGGCACACCGCTTGTTACGTTTAACGTTTAAGAGGCTCGATCACAAATCATAACTCTTCGTTTGCTGCCAGTCAGCCAGTTTCCAAACCACCGAAGTACAATCCCTTCTGTACGTTGTGACTTAGCTTTTGCTGATAAACTTTGATGTGGAGCTTTACTGAATGCTTTTTGAAAACCTAAATATATGACATCAACTGCTTTACTTTCGTCATAGAAGTTGATTATAATTAAAGAAATCAAGCAGATTTGGCGAAAATGAGCAAATTTTTCGAAAACCATTGTGAAACGTTCATTAGATGTTGGTCTTCTAAATGGTTTATGATTTTTTTCCGAATGTAGGTTTCCACAAGTTTACCAGTTGCAGATGTTAACCTAATTGGACGATAATTCCCGGACAATGATTCAAAACCATCTTTTTCCGGGCGAAGGTGGACATTAGCTGCTAATGTCACCTTAACTGTTTTTCTTCCAGAGACTAAAGAAGAAAAGAGGACCTCAGGTTCCAAGGACCTTTACCAAGAAAACGGGGAAGCTGTCTGATTAATGAGTGAATTTCCAGTCGTTTCGAAGTTATTGTATGGAAACATCATATCAATATACTTCATATTTCAAACTCAAGGTACTCCTTATAGCTTACCTTTCCGCGAGTTCCAACAATTTACTTTCTAAATAACCCCATATCTTATCCTTCATATGGCACCTAAGCCACCGCTTGTCATCGCTGTTTTACGTTCTGTAATTTCTTGATATAAACACCAACAATGTACTTTTCATAAAACGTTTATCATAACCCAGAGTTTGCTGAAGACAAAATGCGATAAAGAGTATTATTTGCCGACAATGTATGCAGGCATACTGCCTTAGGATCACAGTATGGAGACCCCATTACAATTGAGAGGGCGGCCTCTTCCACTGAGCGAGACCACAGATCAAGAATTGCAGTGGAGTTGTGTTTGTCTTAGCGGGGTAAATGTAGGGACAGTTAAGGAGTTCAGCGTCATTTGTATGGAAGCTGCATCCTAGGTATAAGGGGTCTTGTGATATTTGGACTTAGTGTTTGTGATACCAGAGAGATGAGTGGTGTCCCGAACACAGACGAGAAAGCATAACTCGTTCATGTCCGGAGGTATAGCTTCACTTGGATGTATGCCTGGTGGATAAAGGTTCAAAGCTAGGCTGTGAGTGTGGTTGTTTGGTGCCTTTCAAATCATAATCGTGTTCACATAGTGTCAGCAAAAATCGTTGTCCATCCAATATGTCTTTAAAGGCTATACATGGCTTAGGTTTATCGTAGATACAAACATATGCCGCCCTCAGCGTTAAATCATCGTACATGTGGTCTCTAAGGCTAATGTTTCTGATGGCGTTATCACCAGCAACCCTCCTCAGTGTGCTTCAGACTATCTTTAAGGAAGAATGTTCTTTCTTTATTATTCATGGCTACCACTTCATCTTAGGAATTTTGCTTCTGCAAAGAAATACAAGGGTTGGAGTTAATAAGGTGGTGTTTTCCGACAGAAGTTCCTTCAAGTGTGTGCAGCCAAGGCAGGGAAGGTTGAGGAGGCCGCAGGGTGCCAGCTGGTGTGACTCTCATTTCACAGTGAAGCCAGTTACATACCCAGATAGTGTAATGATCTGGGGTTGCGTTAGTGGTACAAAGGGAAGGGGAACGTTGTCCCTCTTACCTAAAACACTACAATGAATGGAGAGCAGTATATCAAGTTGCTAGAGGACACATTAGCTTCCTTCTAATAAGGTTCAAGAGTGTGATTAATTTACGCAGGTTAGTGCCCGTGCCATAGGTCTAGAAACAGTTATTAGAGAAAAAAATCAACTGCTGGAGTAGCCTAGGAACTCCCCAATACTTTAACCCAATCGAGAACTGCTGGAGTCAGATGAAAGTAAAACTTGCTTCCTACAACACTTCATCAGAGCCTCCCCGCATTCGGGACCCAAAGCACGGACCTATAGTGATTCTGAAACCTCGCCAGTTCCATACCAGACGTCTGCACATGGTAATCAAGGCCAAAGGAGACATGACAAAATACTAAAAAGTAAATGTGACATATTTACGCTTATTTTTGTGATATTCTGGGGAGGGGGTAAGTTTTTATGTTTGAGAGTGTTGTATGTACTGGATGAGGGGGATAATTAGTAAGTATATGTTGTTGAAGTGTGAGGGAGGGATATACCGGTGGGTAGTTATGAAGGGGTTTTGGTCTGAGAGGTGTAATGCTGTTAAAGAAGAGAGTACCGGGCATGAGGTGAAATATTCTTTAGATGTTTTTGCTTTGTTGGGCATGTATTAAAGTTTTGTGTTTTCTGAGGCACCCAGTGAATGTTTTGAGAACGTTTTTGTTGTGTGTTGTTTGCTGCTTTGAAGTATTTGCTTTTGACAGGATGGTTGACCAAGCAGGTAAGACGTAGTTTAAAGTGGAGCTAAAGAATTGTTTGTAGAGGATACTGAAGGGTCTTTTATCATTATCCGGAACTGTTATCGGTATTAGTTTTGAGAGTGTATATAGTTTGTCTATACCCTCTGTGTTGATGTTTACAGTGTGTAGGGAGTGAAGGCCATGCAAGTGACACTTAGTTGGTCAAAGTTTTGTTGAGTCAGAGTAGTTGATTGCTCAGTGTCTTAGAAGGGGTTATGAAGATAAAGGTTGATTTCTGTAGAAAGGCGCACTTTCTGTTCTATGTATGCCAGTGCTAACATTACGCGGCGTTGTGTTGCATGTTTGTCTTTGCTTGAGTAATGTCAAAGTGCTATCCCAGATTGTGTGCGTAATAATCACACAGTCTTTACATACACTGCCAAAATTTCAACGAGTGCATGTGTGTGGTTTAGCCAGCCAGACATTTCATTAAGAATTTTTCCTTCCAACTGTAGGCATTGACATGAATTATGTGTTTTTCATTTTTCCCTTTCATCATGTGCTTTGAAGGCCCTTGGAATACTGCAAACACCTGTGTATATGAAGAGATTCTTTTCTTACAGTAATCAACATATTCTCGTGAAGCAATAATATGAGAAAACTCCCTAGAACAATGAACACGGAAGCTTCAAGTTTTCTACTCTGTTTGAAACCAGTGTCAAGGATACAGCGTCAGGGTGAACAAAAGAGTATATATAACATCTGAACTCACTGCACTTGAGAAATATCTAATTGTTGGCCTGAAGAACATAGGATGAGTGACCAAAAAGGGTCAGTTGCGGTATGAGTGTCCAATCCCTTTGCAGTCTTTGGTTAAGGATGTCAGGTCCGCCTGTGCAAAATTTTCAGATCTTCATCATTCTGGGTTGGGACGGTAATTGACCAGGCTACTGGAAGCCGCGGCCCGAAGGCTCAAGTAACCACCATATCCTGGCTAGTTTTGGGCAGGGTGAATACTTCCCCAGGGCTTCTTAAACTCCTCTGCTTCATCATACAAATAAACAAAAATCCTGCATAAACAGATATTGATAAATCATTGCTTTGGTGAAGTTTGCAGTTTAATAGCAAAGAATAGCTGTCTTTGATGATTTCAAGGATGCAAATGTTTATTTAGTAAATCACGTCATATAAGTTAAAACTATGGAGACATAAATGAACCTTTCATCTGATGAGCATTTAGTTTAAGATACTATCTATCGTCGGATATCGTCATTTAGGTTCACAGTAATGATAACTCAGATAAGAGAGGATTATATAAAATGCATTTGTGAACGTGACAAGTAAAAGTATACAATTCTTGGCTCTCCCTATTTTCTTGAATGTGAGTTATTAGTTATATACTTGATAACTGTACTTCATGCAGAGGCTATCCTTACAGAACATTTATGTTGTTAAATCCTCTCGTTTAGATATTTAATAGTTTGGCCAACATATACGTTATCACACGTTTTTACTGGGAACTGAATCAACATCTGATTAATCATTATATAACAGGCTGTTTTTTTATGAGCAAATTTCATATAGTGTCTTCATATTTGTATACAGCACTGATATTAAGTGATTCTGAAATATTAGTAAGGGTTGAGAATTCCTAATGATGAGTTAGAACCCGAATGTTTTTGATTTGTTTAAGTTTGGGGTGGTGAGGGAGGTAAATGCAAGGGTCTTGGAGATAGGGGCGAGTATGCAGTCTGAAAAGGGTAAGGAGGCTTGAGAAGTGAGTCATTTGGTATTTCCTGATGACGCGGGGCGAGTGACAGAAAGGAGTGAGATAGTTCAGCGGTCGGTGTCTGAGTCTGGGAAAGAGTGTGAAAAGAGGAGGTTGAAAATAAATGTGAAAAATGCAAGAGAGAGAGAGAGAGAGAGAGAGAGAGAGAGAGAGAGAGAGAGAGAGAGAGTTACATAGACACACAAACCACACAGACCCAAGGTCCAAGTGAGGTGGTCTGGGCTTAACACTACTGAAAAAGATGAAATTCCCCTCATGCAGTAGAATAAAAGGATAGCAAAGAAGAGTTTGCTGTCCTTCTTTTCCACTAACTTAAGGAACTGTATATTCATCAATAGTGTTAAGGCTAGATCACCTCACTTGGACCTTGGGTCTGTGTGGTCTGCGTATCTGTGTAATTCTGTGTAACTCTGCTCTCTGCCCACTCTCTACTCCCTCCGGCAACATGCCGAATGGAAAACAGGTAGAAGAAAATACCTTGCAAGACTAGTATGCTTGAAGCAAATTTTTACAGGAATGTCAGAAGGTAGAATGAACGTAAATATGTCATGCATTCCATCATCAGAGACATGATCCCTTCACCTTTTGTTATAAATACAGTAGTCAGGATAAAATTTAAGCTTCAGCCTCGCGGCCGATGTCTATATTACCCATGATGTGAAAGGATGATACAATAATTCCTTCTTGTTCCCTTAAAGTTGGAGGCAATGGTTACTAAAGGTTGATAAGTTACCGAAGCATAACCAGAGTGAAATCAGTGGCTGGGAAGGTAGCATACTATACTAATACGTTATGATGATAAAAGAATTATACCGAAGAGTGACAAATGATGATCAAGCTTAATTTTGAACATATAAATAGAGCTGCTCTGAACAACCTGTCCTGGAAGCTTATCCCATACGTCAATAACGTCGTTGGTAAAGAAATATTTCGTGCAATCCAGATTCATTCGGTAACCTCTTGGTCGTAGTCCATTTCCTCTAGCTGGTAGCACTGGCGTTACTGTAAAGAAATTTTCAAAAATCAGCGTTTTCAATCCCTTAGAAATGCTAAAACATTCTCTTCACTTGTCTAGGAGCCAATTTTCGCTTAGATAGAAGATATTCACTTGCCGCAGTTTGTCCTCATATGGTTTGTTAGTTAAGGAAGGAAACAATGTAGTTGCTTTTCACTGCACTGCCTCCAGTTTAAGAGGAGCATTTTTCCGAGAGGAGACTGCTCGTGAGGGGAGGACAGCAAGCCGTGGATTGCAGCAAAAATTATGCGATTAATGAAGAAGAGACAACGAGCCTTTAACCTTGGACACGAGAATCAGTGGAGGAATTTATATTTTAAGGTAAAACAAGAAATTAATAAGGAAAAACGTAATACTGCACAAAATGTAGAAAATAATCCTGTAATCTCTATTAAATTTTCAAAAGAACTTAAGAGCATAATTGCTAACCAAAGAAAGCCTCTAATAATTCCCTCTTTGGATGGTTTGGCAGATAATGAAAATAGTGATGAAATAGTAGAACATTTTACAAAGTTTCTAATCACCCGCTGATTAAACAAAATTACCCAGTTTCTTACCAATGTCCCCTCCACCTACTACTGATCACCTACAAGTCTACAAAGCCCTACTTTCATTGAAGATCAGTAAGGCCTCTCCACCAAAATCATTACCAAAGAAAATTCTTGTTGAATTTGCTTACGAAATTAGCGAACCACTAAGTCATATTCTTAAGCTTTGGCTACAAAGTTTAATTTTTCCCAGGAAATGGAAAGGTGCCACCATTACACCTCTTCCTAAGAAGAACGTTATACAGCGGCTGGGAGATCTTAGACCTCTTTCCCTCATCCCTGATCTTGGTAAAATGTTGGAGGGCTTTGTTGCTGAGTGGGTCTTAGAAGATATCATGCCAAATCTTAATCCCAGACAGTATGGCAATTCAAAAGGAACTTCTACTTGTCACTACTTAATTCGTTTATAGGACACAGTATTAAAAGGAATTGAACAACTGAACAAAATGGCCCAGATTGTCCTAATTGCTTTTCAGAAAGCCTTTGATTATGTGGATCACTCAGTAGCCATACGTGAATTTTTTCTGTTGGGATGTAGTCCTTCACTGTTAAGCTTCATATTTAGCTTCCTTACAGGTTGCCAACAAAGAGTACGCTATAATGATACACTGTCTCGCTGGGATAATATTGCTTGCGGGGTACCTGAGGGAACAAACCTTGGAACCATTATATTCTTGGCAGTCATCAACAGCATCTTCAAAGACGCCACTTTTCATGTTAAATATGTAGATGATATGACATTAACCGAAATAATTGATGTTCAACATCATATAATAGTTACAATGCAAGACACATCGAATAATTCTAAAAGAGAGAGTGTTCATGTCAGAATGTCACCAAACGCACAAAAGTGTAAAATTATGATAAACAGTCCATCAAAAAGACCAGTAGTGTACCCACAGTTAACTTTGAACTATTGCAGTCTACCGATAGTGCACAAATGTAAACTCCTAGGTGTGTATATCAATAATGAATTAAATTGGAATAACCACTTAGATTATTTAACAAAAAAGATTAATGATTGCATATCTATATTATATAGAGCACGTCATTTGTCTTCGGCAGGGAGGCAATGCTAACACTCTACATATGGTTCATCAGAGCAACATTAGAATATGAAGCCCAAGTTTGGCACCCAGGCTTGACCCAAAAACAACATAATCAATTAGAACGCATCCTAAAAATATGCTTCAAAATAATCCTTGTCTGTAACTATACTGGGTATGAAAGAGCTTTAGAATTACTCAGATGTGAATCATTGTACAGCAGGCGTGAGGAGCTAACTCCAAGGTTTGGAAGGGGTCTTCTGAATTCGACGTCTCACAGACACATGTTACCACAGACTTTGTGTGACATACACGGCAGGGACACAAGGAAAGGCTCACAATCACTACGTGCTATTAGATGCAGAACTACACGGTATCAGAATTCCAGTATCCCATATATTGCATCAAAACTTAACAACACACAGAATTTCTCATGATGTTTCATTTTAACGTTAAAATTTGTTTCTGTATACGTAGACTTATACAGTATTTTGATATTTTTAGCACTAATGTTCCTATTAAAGAGACTTGATTGTTCTTATTATGCTTTATATGTTCTTAGATAGTTTATCAATTTAATCTTTTTTTTTCTAAGATTTTGTAATTCTAGGGATAAATTCAGTCTTAATTCAAACTATTTATTGTAAACCAGGACACTACGTTTTATATTGAATCATTCAATGTATGACTTTCTTGGTCAATAAACCAAATATCATTATCATCATATTATTATTATATCTATTATTAGATCGGGCCCAGATCTGTAATGCATATCCGAGGTTGGGTCAAACTCTGGCAATATCACATTCTTGATTTTGTATATGAAGTTTCTCCTAATAAATAACATCCTATTTGTTTTTTGACAGTTTCATTACAATGCTGGGAAAGTCTGAAATTGTTGGAGACAGTGACTCCTGGATCCCTTACATAAAAAGGCGTCCTTTATATTGCATCCCATCAGATCTAAATCTAATTTCTTGCCAAGTTTTCCTACTTACAACAGCAGATATTCATTGACGTTAAATGACATTTTCCACTTTCTAGACCATTCAGCCATTTCATCTAGATCCTCTTGTGAACTCCTTCAGTTAGTATGGCAGTGCCGATCTTTGTGTTATCTGCAAATATGGACACTAAGTTATGCAACCGTACATTAGTATCATTAATGTGAATGATGAAAAGTATAATCCCCAGGAAAGACTCCTCGGGGACTCACTAATAACGGTAACGATTCACCATTCATTACGACTCTGCCCCCATCATGTAACCAGTCTTCTATCCAGTTTCCTGTGCAACCAGTAATCCCGAAGGCCCACACTTTATGCATCAATTTAAGTCGGGGGATTTAGTCGAACGCTCTCTGGATTTCTAGAAATATGATATCTTTTGCTTTAGTCCTGTCATGGTTAATGAATACTTTATGATAAAAATCAAGGAGGCTTATAAGGCGTGATCTGTACGATTTAAAACCATGCAGTGCGATATTGATCAGACTATATTGTTCAAGGCAAGGTACGATTTCATCACTCATAGTCAACTCTAGAAGTTTGTATATGTTTGACGTGAAGATAAGATGGTAACGTAAATGTAATGACGTTGAAGTCCAACAAATTTATGGCCCCTAGCTCTCGGCATCATGAGGTGTAAAGAATATCCGGGTTCCCGCCTGACTATACTGCCAATGAGAGGGAGGGCTCTTACAGTAGTAGTACCGGCCCCTCCCACGATCTTTCCCTCTCTGATAGACCTGCCTCTTTTCCTATTTACTATACCATCATTCATGGTCTTTCCATCTAACCTCTCCTCAGTTGAACACCATCTGTTTAGTACATCTAATATCTTTTTCCTCTCTGACACCCAAATGTCAAATGATGCTCTCACCAGCCCCTTTTTCGTATCCTACAATATTCACCAACACTTCCGGTTGAAAGGTGGTGTTTGTGCTTATTCCAACATCAACATACCTATTGCACGCCTCGAGGACTATTAGCACCTAAACTTTGAGGTCTGTCTCCCAACTATCACACTTCTCCTTTGTTTTGCTTTACTGTTCTTCTTATGCTACATATCTTATATCTTTCTTCAACTAGCTAAAATTCTACCATGAGACTGTGGCATCCTTTCACCTGTAAGCCCTTGTCCTCTACCTAACGGATTTCAACATTCAGCATAGGGAATACTTTAAGCCCTCCCATTCGGATGGTAGAGGGAATAAAGCCCTCACGTTCTTCATTCTCATTGATTTAAATCACATTATTTCCCATCTCACTCATATTCCTGACCGTCGAGACCACTTTCCTAATATTTTATATGTATTTTTCACCTCTGTTCTTTCGCGCCGTAACTACAGTCTTTTCCCCAGTTGGTTCACCTGATCAGACTCTCATAAATGTGTCTATTCTAACGATACCTCCCCCTTCAGAAGCCCTTTTTAAACGTAAATATTGACACCTCAACAAAGTTTGATTGGAATGACGTATGAAAATTCTTTTCTGTCTTTCCTAAGGTAAATTGCTGTCTCTTATGTGGTGATGCTTCTGTCTCCGTCTAACGCATAGATGCTAACTTTTCGGGAACATAAGCATTTAGCCCCTCTTCCTCCAAGACGATCTCTTCTTCCAGTCCATGGTTCAACCGTCCCTGGTCTGAGAATCATTCAGGCATATCGGGCTTGAAAAATATCTTCTTCCGACTTCCTTCTAGTATCTATCACTTCCCATAATCCTTGCGAGCACGGTATCCTGAGGCATAGTGTTCCTTTATTCAAAGGAAATACAATAACCTCTCTTCGTCCTCCACCAATAGGTCTTTCTCATTTCTATGTGGATGAATCACAAACAAATTCTGTCGCTTTATTTTTTCTTCACTTTTCCGCTGCTTCTCCCGTAAATAAATCAACTCTAACAATACCTTAGATGACTCCTAACATTCCTTCCCCTCCTGTTGCTCTTCTAATTAATCCTGCGCACCTTCTCGCAATCTCTTTTCGGACTGTTCGAAAAGCGCTTCTCTCTCTGGACACAAGCAAGTCTTATGGATCGGATCGCATCCATTCCCATGTACTGAAAGAGTGTGCCTCTGATCCTGCACTTGTGCTTGTTCGTCTATCGCATTTCTGTTTAAAGGACAAAACTTTTCCTTCTCCTTGGAAGCATGCGTTGGCACGTCCCATCACTAAATTGGGTGACCTTTCTATCCTTCATCTTGTGGCTTTCCATCATTACGATTTCCAATGGCTTTGAATCTCTCTTCAACTCTCATATCCTCAGGCATCTTGTATCCACAGTCGTCTCTCTGATCACCAATTTGGACGGCTTCTTTTAAGCAAGATCCACTGGTGATATTCTTTCCTATCTTACTAATGTCCGGTCATCGTCCCTGATTGTGGGGAATCCCATGTAGTTACTCTCGATATATCCAAAGCTTATGACAGGATTCGGCATCGGGGTCTCATCTCTGAGCTCCCTTCTATTGGCTTCCCTCCCCCCTCTCCCATCAATTTGCTTCCTCATATCTAGTTTTCTCTCCGGCCGATCTGTCTCCTCGGTTGCTGATGTATCAGCTTCTTCCCTGTTTTTTTTTTCTTTTTTTATTACCAGCGGTGTACCTCAATATTCTGTCCTGTCTCAAACACCTTTTGTCCTTTTATATACGATTTACATTCTTTATTTAATGTTGAAGGCTCCAGTCACGGACATAAGTCCACATTAAGGACGGGCTCTAATTGAAATATAGAGAAAACTGACAAAGGGGGAAGAAAAGACAGAGAAAGTATTTAAGAATTTTTGAGAAAGTGAAAAAACTATCCCACTCCTTACATGTTTCTTATTTCTGATATATTTGTAAAATCTTTTGATATATGTAGTGCTATGTCTATCAATAATTACTTTAAGACTTTCTTGACTTGCTTGTAAGTCTCTTTACCTCTCTCCTAACAGCGTTATACATCGTTGCAAGATTTGGTTCTCTACCTGATTTCTTAAGTTTGTAGGGCTTATATCTGTTCCTTTCAGCTCTTGTGATACATGGGTAGTACCATTCAGAGATGTTGTTGATTTTATCAATTTTGTCGTGCATAGGAACAAATGTGTCCTTCAACATAATTCAGTTATTTTGTTTTGGACTGATCTTATATTGATGTAAAGTCCATTTAATTTCTTCCTGTGAAATACGTATGAGTTAGGTCTGACGAGCCTCCAACATTCACCCCCAAGCCACCGCTGTCTGGTAATGTGGGGATAGGACTCGATCTGACCTCCCTCGCGTGACACGTAAACTGCCCTGACCAGACCTCACCCGCCTGCGTCACCTGGTCCTTTAGTCGACCTCTACCGGGCCAAAACAAAAATATTTACCTTGTAATTCTAAGGCAAGTTGATCTTTGATTCGCGCAGCCAAGATCCCGAACATTTTATTGCTAAGGTGGATGCCGTCTCTGTTGTATAATATCCTGTCTCCCATGAAATCGAGCCAAAGGCCTATAAAGCCGATATTAACATCTATACATTACTCGCAGTAATAGAAACAAACTCGCGGGAAGACGATTTACCTGAATGAGGTGAAGTAATTCTTCTTCAACAGGATTGTTAACATATGGAACGACTTGCTTAGTATAGTGGCTGAGAGCATAATTGTAGATACGTTTAAGAACAGACTTGATGATTATTTTGCTTCAAGTCCACGACTTTCACTGTTTGTGCCTCCATAGTGAAAATGACAATTTGCGTGCAATGCTTTCTGAATTATCTGTCATGTCTTCTAAATTTTACCACACTATTCTGCGAGTCTGATATCTTCCACAGCCTCGGAAGGCCCCAGTGGTCTGATGCCGTTTGAATTCCTTTGTATTTGTATGCACAAGCGTTTCAGTCCCTAATATACACCCAGCGCTCTGCTTACGGTGTAGTTACCTACATTTTGCTCAGGGGAAGCACCAGCTATAACGATGTTATCCGTCTTTCAGGGTGCCAATCAGCTCGTTATATCTTTTACGATAACTTCCGAATTTTTAGCTGGTAGTTTCATCTCTACCGTCTGTTTAACGTGGAAATTCTGGCACCAGGGTAGACATGGACTGTTATCTTCGCTCTCGTGTTCCTTGCTATGTGTTTAACCCAGATTTCTGAACAGTGAATTTCTTCGAATCATGGTACTGTCATCATCGCTCTTGAAGGATGGGAGCAAAGCGGTCGAATGAGGAGAGGGAACGGCTGAACGGGTGACTGAAGCGAGACGTAAACCTGAAAGAGGTTCAGGGAGGAGGGAGAGAGACAGAGGGCCCTAGGTCTTAGGACCTTGGTGAGGTGGGGGTGAGAGGAAGTAGCAGCACAAAGGGGTTGGGGGTGTATGAGGGGTAGGGTGAACATGATGGGGTTTAAGAGGGTCTGGGAGAGGGGGAGGGCGCAGGCACTGAGAGAGAGAGAGAGAGAGAGAGAGAGAGAGAGAGAGATGGGCAAGTGGGGTTGTGTTTGGACGTGGGGATCAAGAAACACTTATGATTCCAAGCCTCTCAAACCTCATCCATCTTTTCATGCTTATAGTGAAATACTACTAGAGGGAGACAAAGAGTGTCTCTCTCTTGTGTGGTTTATAGTATCTATCCGAGCTCCTGGACACAGGGAATCTTCCATTAAATAGTGACGACAGGATGACTGAGTTACGCTGACTTACAGGACTAAAGGTTTCTACGATTTAATGTTCTTGCTGGACAAAAAAGAGGAGTATAGAGAAAGAGGTCGAGAAGTGCTGGTAGGAGGAAGGCAAAGGCAGTTAGATTGGTGACGTAGAGGGGAAAAGGATGAGAGGCAGAAGCTGATAAAAGACGGAAGAAGCATCAAAGAAAATCAGGAAAACAGTTATTACAGGAAGAAGGAAAGATGAGGAAAATTGACGCAGGAAGAGAGGATATGTAACGATGAGAATAATCATAAGAGTATGACTGTTTAGGCGAAGCAATGGAAAGAAGCAAAAGCTAAGAGCGATACGAAGCTAAAAATCTTATTTCACACTAGACAACACCAGACACTTGTCCATAAAGTGTGCAGACATACTCAGAGGGTCTGAGGAATGCCAGTCCTGAGCAAGCACCACCTAAACATGGAGATACTCTTGTATGTACTAGAACCAAATAAAAACCAATGAAACCTTCACCTTAACCATTCTTCCTTGCCTACTCTCTCATTCCACATTTTTGTAACCTCTTCTGCGGTCTCTTCATACATCACGTCCGGGAACAATGGTGTGATCACAGTCTCCCAGTGACGTGATTAACCGCTCGATTCTGGCGTCCTCCAATTTGTGCTCAATAGGCAGGATTCTCGAGAGGCCGGAAGAAGGGTACACGAGACCAAGAATTTTTATTGTTGATTTTTCATCCGAAGCTGGAGGAGCAGTCGTAGGCGAAAGTTGAGAGTACTTCTTCGTAAATTGCGCCTCCGCGCATCTTTCCTAAAAGGTTGCGCAGACTTCGTGATGACTCCCTGGGTTTCATAATTAGTTCAAGGAGATACTAAGTTCTCTATCTCTCTCTGTTTGAATATATATATATATATATATATATATATATATATATATATATATATATATATATATATATATTTATTT
>JAYMFT010055649.1:0-15093 GCA_038088735.1 Panulirus argus | reverse complement strand
ATATTCATTTTACTTATCACCACTGCTGCGCGTACGGTCGAAATAAAAGTAAATTTTGATACAAGCAAACAGGACCTTCATGTCCTTCCCTCTTATCTCGAGGTAAGGAAGCATCACCCCAGACGTGCCTGCCACATCCCCTCCTCCCAGTCATTCTTAATGTACGTAGTATAACATTTCTAAATTTATTCATGTTATTCACCCCAAGCGTCGTTCCTGTGTGATATATAAGAGTAAAGCGTGTTAACAATTCTAAGACAAAGAAAGAAACAAGATCTCCATATCCTCCCTCACATTTCGAGGTGTCAGTCATGCCAGCCACACCCCTCCCTCCCCCCTCTTGCTCCCTGATTCACCAGGCCAACACAAATGATGTTTTATGCCTATCTATCATTCCAAAAAGTATCTTTTTTTTCCACATGGTGATGAGACTTCCGAAACAATCTCTTCGTCCAAGGGTCCATCGGACAGTGGTTCGAAGCTTCCCTTAAGAACGACTTGTGGCTTCCTGAGTTAGTCGCACGATGGTTCAGAAGATAGTGATTTAAGACTTCACCGGACGGTGGTGGTTCAAGGAAATGTGGTTATCAGCCAGAGGCCAGACCCGTCCCAACAGCTCCCATTCCCTGGCCAAAGTAAAGGTATTCACATGATGAACAGGTCGTGAGTGCAGCGTGGGACCAAATGCTGTGGCTCATGGTGCAGCCTAGACTACTCGCTATACATTAAAGACCAACTCACTTTAGCCAGGTTACCAGTGAGCACCAGGATTGGCTACACAAGAAACCAAACCCAAGTTCACTGGCAGGTATTAAATACAAACAACCTCAGTGTCTGGAAGAAGTTCTGTCTAAGGAACCGTGCTATGTAGTAAAGAACGGCGTCTCTACTGTAAAGACGTGGTCCTGTCTCTACTCTGTGTGTAAACAGTGAAAATATTGCTAGACGCACGATGACATCGCCCCTCCCCCGCTTCTAATACACGCTTGCCTAAAATTCAACCGCTTTCTTGGCAGGGTAGAAATTGCTGGTTGCTGGGGTAATATGTTATCGAGAAAATGTACCTGTATGTGTTTGGTGACCGGGAAATTTTTTCCCGTCAATGTAGGGCGTATGAAGAGGAAAACGGCTGATCTGAGTAGCTGCGTATATCTACAGACACGTCGAAGAATTTGTCAAACGCACGTCGATTAACCCTTGTACACAGATGCCAGTAATTCATCCAATTCTCTGGCAGGATAGAGTTGGCTGGTTGATGGGGGTGATGTATCATAAGGAAAAATGTTATTGGAAGCAGAGATTTTGTGCCGGTAGTATGGGAGGTAAGTAGAGGAAAATGGCATGGGTGTGTGATTGTAACACTGAGCAATGTCATTCTGCCGTTTCCCGACGTTTTAGATGCGTCTGTTCAGCTTAAGTCCAAGACCAAAAGGTCGATGGACATCTGGTCGGCGTCTGCCAGCAGACAAGGGCCCGTATATGCTAGGATCTGAAAGAGAGAGAGAGAGAGTAAGAGAATCATACCGATGAAGCTCAAATTACTATTGATTGCCAACTGTTTACTGTGGGTAATTCGCAGACCAGCATCATTTACTAACATCTTCCAAGCTTTAAATCTAATATACTCAAGTCATCTTACTGTTATGATTAATGTTGCTCTTGTCTATGATCCCGGTGAATCTTGCACGAGTAAGTCAACATAAAGACCCGCCCAACCCACGTGGGGATGATCTATTATCATGACCATCAACATGAGGAAACTAGACACGGTTTGCCTGACGAGACAAACCTGGGTGTCCTGCTGCTTCGTCCGCCTGGCTGATCTTGGGATTAATATGACATAGTGAATCCATGAGCCTCGTGGGTGGCTTGTAGTACCGTGTACAGGTTTGTTTTCATGTTTGCTGGACGCATGAAGTGAAACCTACCCTGCTAATGTGTGTTGTTAGTCACTGATACAACGGAACCCGAAATATGTCCATTCTACAGCAACATGAGTGGCGAGGAGGGTAAAGGACAATACCATTTTATGTAAGAGAGTGTAGCTTGGGATAACCTAGCATATTTCTCTTATTTCATTTTTCTTTTTAGCATTCTTCACGATATATCACTTTATACTACTAAAGAGAAATTCGATTTCTTTGTTATAATGTTCGTAATAATTTCTAAGAAAAATCTTGCATTTCTTTCGCAGAATCATTTGTCGAAAACTTTCATTTTCTGCTTGAATAAAGCTTGTATCTTGTGGTACTTCCGATCGTACTTTACATCTTACAAAACATGAGATTGCGAAGTGGAGTACTTGATATGGAAGCCAGATTTACCTCAATATCAACAGATGGAATTTAGTAAAAAAAGAGTAGGGTTTTAGCTGAAGTTTTCAGTATCAGAAGAATTAGGGACATCGAAAGCTATCAAGGAGTCAAGATGTACAACTCAAAATGTAAAGGCAGATTCATCTCATAGACGAAAAGGCTGTGGACGCATATAAGGCTTTTAATTCCCTAAAACGTTTCTCTTTCCATACTCGTATATCCCTCTGTGCTTTGATTTTCTTGCGTGAAATTTAGACGTCAGCGTAAAACATCAAGTCACTGGAGCCATAAGGAGTGATTATACAGCCTCAAAATCTACAGCTTGTCAAGTGGCTGCCTTAATACTGTATGTTAACGGAAGTTAGATACAATGATTAAGTCATTATCTTTTATCTTTAAGAAAGAATAAAGATATCGTCAGCAGATCCTACGACGCCACCAACATGGAGACCATCATTCTGTTTACAGTAATTTGACGAAGTTTTGTAACGTCCCTTTGACTGCATCCAGGAGGTTTCTCCTCCTTAAGCACGTCCTGCCTAGCCTCAGTGTCTCCCTCACACTTCCACATAAGTGACCACACACTTACGTGGGTGTTGTCGCTGAGGGGCTGGGCCCTGGGTGGAGCGTGGGCTGGAGGAGGAGCTGGCCCCTGGTGGATACCATGGGTTGATATAGATGTGAATTATCCGAGAGAAGTGGTTCAGAATGATGATGTATAATGTACAAGCCTCTAATTGCCGTCTTACTGGAAGAGTGTAGCTGATATGGGCGGAAGGGAAATGGAGTGTGGGAAGAGACAAGCCCCTGGTAGTTATCTGGAGAGAAGTATTTGATTACCATGTGCTGCCTCAGTAGGATACGCGATGGATTTAGAGGAAAAATATCTTGCTTGACAATTTACTGGGTTTTTATGAGTGAACAAGCAGCATTCTAAAAAACAGAAGATGAGTTGGTTTATTGCATAGTCGTGGGCTCCCAGAACCTTTGATACAGTCCCTTAAAGGAGATGCTAAATACCAAACCTGGGGTTTCAGGAAGGCTATGAAAATGGGTTCACGGCAACCTATCTGAAAGGGATCAGACAACACATGTTAGAGGATCCCTCTCAGACTGTGCCATTGTGACATGCGGCGTCCCTTAGGACTCAGTGCTGGCGTCATTACCATTCCTGATCTACGTAGATGATCCGCCAAACGTAGTGGATCTTACCTGTGTATACTTGCAGGTATTGTTAAGATTATGGAAGGAGCCCGAAGCAACACGAACTGCAAGATATTGCAGATGGATCTACACAATATGGGACGCAAAGTTGGCCAAGTTACTTGTGAAACTGAACTTGGAGAATGTAACGTTAAAGGCAGGAGAGAGCGTAAACAGACGAGATGGTATCACATCGGAGAATATGTAATTTCAAGAGTCGTTCTGTGACAGGGACCGAATGATTGACTTCGCGTCGAACCTGTCATCAGATAAGCTTGTGAGAAGGAACGTGAGGGAAGCATAGCACAATGTGGTCATTGTCGAAACTGCCCTCAACTTCTTGAATTGTGAGGTACTTATAGGTCGATATGCACGACGCAAATAAACCGGGTGAATATAGCACCTGTGGTACATTTACTGAGCCAGTATATCACCTGTGGTACGTTAACCAGCCAATAGGTCACCTGTGATAAATCAACCGAGGCAATAGGGTACCTGTGGTACATCAACCGAGTCAAAATAGTACCTGTGGTACACGTATAGTACATTAACGGAGTCAATGTAGTGCCTGTGGTATATCAACCGAACCAATGTACCAACTATAGTACATTAACCGAATCAATATAATACCTGTGGTACATCAGCCGAGTCAATATAGCACCTATAGTACATTACCAGGTCAATATAGTGCCTGTGGTACATCAACCGAGTCAAAATAGCACCTATAGTATATCAACCGGGTCAACATAGTACCTGTGGCACATCAACCGAGCCAATATAGTACCTAAGGTACATCAACCGAGCCAATATAGTACCTAGAGTACATTAACCGAGTCAATATAGTACCTGTGGCACATCAACCGAGCCAGTTTAGCACTATAGTACATTAACAGAATCAATATTGTGTCTGTGGTACATCAACCGAGCCAATGCAACACCTATAGTACATCAACCGAGTCAATATAGTATCTGTGGTATATCAACCGAGCCAATATAGCACCTATAATACATTAACTTGGTCAATATAGTGCCTGTGGCACATCAACCTTAGTCAAAGTAGCACCTATATTACATTAACCGGGTCAATTTAGTGCCTGTGTTACATCATCCAAGCCAATATAGCACCTACAGTACATTAACCGAACAAGTATAGCACCTCAAAAGAAAAGGAATAAAGTTTTATATCTTGTAAAGTTGGATGAAGCATTTTGATAAAACCATAATCATATATTCTATTCAAATTCAATGCATATCATTATACTAACCTCCAATTTTTTCCTATTCAAACTCAATCCCCAACTAACTCGTCCTTCAACCCTGCTGAACCTAATAACCTTGCTCTTATTCAAATTTACTCTCAACTTTCTCCTTTCACACATTTTTCCAAACTCATTCACTAACTTCTGCAGTTTCTCACTCGAATCAGCTACCAGTGCTTTACCATCGTCGAACAATAATTGACACTTCCCAGGCCCTCTGATCTCTAAAAGACTGCATGCTCGCCCCTCTCACCAAAACTCTTGCATATGCCTCCCTGACCACCCCATCCATAAACAAATCAAACAACCATGGGGACAACACAAACCCATGAAGCAGACCGACCTTCACTGGGAACCAGTCACTCTCCTCGTTTCCTACTCTCACACATGCTTTATTCCCTTGATAAACACTTCTCACTGCTTCCAGCAGTTTACCTCCCACACCTTATATTTTGAAGACCTTCCACAAATCCTCTCTGTCAACCCTATCATATGCCTTCTCCAGATCCATGAATGCTACATGCAAATCTATCTGTTTTTCTAAGTATTTTTCACATACATTCTTCAAAGCAAACACTTGATCCACTCATCCTCTACCACTTCTAAAGCCACATTGCTCCTCGCCAGTCTGATGCTCTGTACTTGCCTTCACTCTCAGTCAATACCCTCCCATACAATTTTCCAGGAATACTCAAGAAACTTATACCTCTACAGTTTGAACACTCACCTTTATCCCCTTTGCCTTTATACAGTGGCACTATACTTGCATTCCGCCAATCCTCAAGCACTTCACCACGAGCCATACATACATTGAATATTCTTACCAGCCAATCAACAACACAATCAACCCCTTTCTTAATAATTCAACTGCAATACCATCCAATCCTACCGCCTTGCCGGATTTCATCTTCCGCAAGGTTCTCACGACCTCTTCTCTCTCCACCAAACCACTCTCCCTGACACTCTCACTTTGCACACCACCCCTACCATTACACCCTACATCTGCCACTCTCTCATCAAACACATTCAGCTATCTTTCAAAGTGCTCACTCCATCACCTCCTCACTCCATCACTCCCCTATATCACCTCCCCCTTGCCTCCTTCACCAATGATAGCATTTGTTCTGTTGTCTTACGCACATAATTTTTTTCCTTCCAAAGCATCCTTTTATTCTCCCTAATGTTTAACGATATTCTCTCACCCCAACTCTCATAAGCCTTCCTCTTGACTTCTTGCCGCTTTCTCTTATATATCTCCCAGTCATTTGCACTCCTTCCTTTTAAGTATCGTCCAAATGCCTCTCTTCTCTTTCACTAAAAACTTTACTTCTTCATCCCATCACTCACTACCCTTCCTAATCTGCCCACCTCCCACTTTTCTCATGCCACATGCATCTCTTGCACATGCCATCACTGTTTCCCTGAATACATCCCATTCCTCACCCACTCCCCTCACATCACTTTCTCTCACCTTTTGCCATTCTACACTCAATCTCTCCTGATATTTCTTCACTCAAGTCTCCTTTCGAAGCTCACTTTCTCTCACCACTCTTTCTCCCTGACATTTTCTCTTCTTTTTTGAAAACCTCTACAGATCTTCACCTTTGCCTTCACAAGATAGTAATCAGATCTCCCACCACCTGCCCCTTGCAGCACATTTACATCCAAAAGTCCCTGTTTTACACTCCTATCAATTAATACGTAATCTGATAATGCCCACTGACCATCTCTTCTACTCGCATATGTATACTTGTGAATATCTCTTTTTAAACCAGGTATTCCCAATCACTAGTCTTTTTTCAGCACACAAACCCATGAGTTCTTCACCATTTCCATTTACAACAAAGAATACCCCATAAGCAACAATTATACCCTCAACTGCCACATTACTCACCTTCGCATATAAATCACCCATCACTAATACCCGGTCTTGTACACCAAAACTGCTGACACACTCACCCAGATGCTCCCAAACCACTTGCCTCTCATGATCTAACTTCTCATGACCAAGTGCATAAGCACCAATGACCACCCATCCCTCACCATCCACTTTCAGTTTTACCCTTATCAATCTGGAATTTACTTCCTTATACTCTGTCACACACTCCCACTACTCCCTTCAGAAGTAGTGCTACTTCTTCCTTAGCTCTTGACCTCCCACCAACCCCTGACTTCACTCCCAAGACGTTTCCAAACCATTCTTCCCCTTTACCCTTGAGCTTCGTTTCACTTAGAGCCAGAACATCCAAGTATGTATTTTATACTTGATCGCCATTTTCTGCATTAGCAAGGAAGCTCCAGGAAAAGAATAAAAATGGCTACATCCACTCACATCCATTCTCTAGCTGTCATGTGTAATGCACTGAAACCACAGCTCCCTGTCTACAACCAGGCTCAACAGACCTTTCCATGGTTTATCGTGGGTGCTTCACATGCCTTGGTTAAGTCCATTGACTGCACATTAACCTTAGTATAACAAATCATTCCTATCAACTCTATCCCATGCATACCTTTCACCCTCCTGCATGTTCAGGCCCCAGTCAGTCAAAATCTTTTTCTCTCCTTCCTTCCATCTCCAATTTTGTCTTCCTGTTGTACTTGTTCTCTCCACTGCTGACAAATTTATCCTCTTTGTCAACCTATCCTCAATCATTCTCTGTATGTCCAAACCATTTCAGCACATTCTCTTCAGCTCTGTCAATCACACACTTTATTACCACACCTCTCTCATACCCTTTCATTACTCACTCGATCAGACCATATCACACCATATATTAACATCACTCACTTGATTTCCAACACATACACCCTCCTCCTCACAGCCCATGTCTTGCAACCATATAATATTGCTGGGACATACCCATTTTTGCTCTCCCAGAAAATATTCTCTCTTTCCACACATTCTTTAATGCTCCCAAAACCTTTGCTTCCTCACTCACTCTATGACTCGTATCCGCTTTTAGGGTTCCATTCGCTGCTAGGTATCTAAAACACTTAACATCCTCTATGTTTTCTCCATTTAAACTCACTCCCAAACTAGTCACTCCCTCAACTCTGCTAAGCCTGATAACCTTGCTTTTATTCACATTTACTCTCATCCTCCCGATTTCACACCCTTCTGAATTCATGTACCAACTCCTGCATTTCTCACAGTGCTGTATGACTGGCAGACAACAACTCACTTCCCAGGCCCTGTCATTCCCCACAAATTGCATACTCGCCTGTCTCTTCAAGATTCACACATCTACCTCCCTCAATCACATACCTCTGCTGCAGACCAACCTCCTTTTGTAACCATTCTCTCTACTCTCTTCCTACTCATATACAAGCCTTACATTCTATATCAAAACTTCTCAATACCTTTAGCAGCTTTCTTAAAACCTACCCTATCATATTCTTTCTCCAGGTCCATAAACGCTACATAAAAATCCATTTATCTCTATAAATACTTCTCACACACATTCCTTAAAGCAAACACTTGATCTACATATCCTCCTCCACTTCTGAAACCACAGTGCTCCACCCCAATCTGATGCTCTGTACATGCCTTCACCATCTCAATCAATACCCTCCCATACAACTTATACCTCTGTTGTTTAAACTATCTATCTACATCTCTGATGCCCGTTCCCCCATGAACTCCCATCAAGAGGTGGCCACGGCAAAAGAGTCTCCACTTATCCCTCTTCTTACATGCCTCCCTCGCCTACAGCATTCCATGCATTCCTCCACCATTTCCATTCAATGCATTCTTCTACCATTTCTCTCCCTCCAATATTCTTCCAACCTATTTGCCCATGTCAGAGGTGGTCTTCCTCTCACACCAACCCCTTTAAGTGTACTATCATACACTCTCCTAGTAAACTCCAGTCTTGCATTCTTTCCACATGTCCAAACCATCTCAAAGTATTACATTTCATCTACTCTACCACCCCATAATTTATTCCATTTGTCTTACCTGCCATACCACATCTCTTGTACACCTCTTCATTTCTTTCTTCATTCATGTAACATGAATGCTTTTTTCAAATAGCTCATTTCCACTGCCTGGATTCTTGACCTCTTTAGTTTGAACATTCATCTTTATCCCCCTTGCCTTTATACAGTGGCTCTATACATACATTCTGCCATTCCTTATGCACCTCACCATGATTCATACAAACATTGAAAATTCTTACCAACCAATCATTAACGCAGTCACCCCTTTTCTTACTAAATTCACCTACAATACCATCAACTTCAGACGTCTTGCCACATTTCATTTCACACAAGGATTACACCTCATCTCTCTTCACAAAACCACTTTCCATGACTCTCTTACTCAGCATAACACCCTGACTCAAACCCTCTACATCTGCCACTCTGTCACTGAACACATTCAGCCATCCTTTGAAATATTCACTCCATCCTCCTCTCATTATCACTACTTGCTATCACCTCCCCTTTTGCCCTCTTCATCAATGTTCCTATATGTTCTCTAATCATCCTTGATGTTTACTGATACTCGCTCACTTCAACTGTCATTTGCCCTCTCCTTCAACCCCTGCACTTTCCTTTTGACCTCCTGCCACTTCCTATACATCCCTTACTCATTTGCGTTCCATTTCTTTAAGTACCACCCAAATGTCTCTTTTCTCTTTCACTAGCAACTTTACCTCTTCACCCCACCACTCACTACCCTTTCTGATCCACTCACCTCTCACCTTGCACATGCCACAGACATCTCTTGTTCATGACAGCGCTGCTTCCCTAAATATCTACCATTTCTCACCCATTCCCCTTGCTTCATTTATACTCACCTTTTAACATTCTAAATTCAATATCTCCTGGTATTTCTTCACACAAGTCTCCTCTCCAAGCTCACTCACTCTCACCCTCTCTTCTCACCAATGTCTTGTGTCACCATGGCTGATTAATTTGTTGAGAGGGAGGTAAATACAAGAGTCCTGAAGAAAGTAGTGAGTATGCAATCGGTAGGGAATGAGAAAGCCTGAGAAGTGAGTCAGTAGTTTGCTTAAGACAGCACTAGCACTGGTGGCAGATTCAAGCGAGAAACTGCAGAATTTGGTTACTGAGTTTGGGAGAGTGCATGAACAGAGGAAGTTGAGTAAATGTTAATAATATAAGGTCATTAGGTTTAGTAGGGTAGATGGACAGGCTAACTGGGGTTTGAGTTTGAATGGAGAAAATTTGAAGGAAGTGAAGTGTTTCAGATATCTGGGAGTGAAAATGGCAGCAAACGGAACCATGGAAGTGCAAGTAAGTCGTGCAGGATGAGGGGGTGAAAGATCTGGGAGTATTGAAGAATGTGTGGAAAGTGAGGTTGTTTTCTAGCAGGGCAAAAAATGGGTATGTTTAAAGGTTTAGTAGGCCTAACAATGTTGTATGGATATGAGGCATGGGCTGTAGATTAGGATATGCAGAGGAGGGTGGATATGTTGGAAATGAAATGTTTAAGAACAATATGTGCTGTGAGATGGTTTGATTGAGTAAATAATAAAAGGGTAAGAATGAGGTGCAGTAATAAAAGAGTGTGGTTGAGAGAACTGGAAAGTGTGTGCTGAAATGGTTAGGACATATGGAAAGAATTAATGAGAAGAAATTAACAGATGATGTATGTGTGAGAAACAGAGGGGGAAATAAGAATGGTGAGACCAAATTGGAATTGGAAGGATGGAGTGAAAAAGATTTTGAGTGATAAGGGCATGAACATGCAGGAGGGTGAAAAGCATGCATGGGATAGAGTAAGCTGGAAAAATGTAAACAGGGGTCGACGAGAAAGTGTATGACAGAGTCGAGTGGAATGTTTTATGGTATGTGTTAAGGAGCAAATGCATGTGCAAGAGTGGATGAAGAGCTGAGCAAAAGTTTTGGGATACGTGTAGTTGTGAGGCAGGACTGTGTGATGTCACTATGGCTTTTTGATATATATGTGGATGGAAGGATAAGGGAGATGAAAGCAAAACTAGGGAAAATGGGTGTAGAGAAGGAGTTTGGTGGTAAGATATGGTGTCTAGTGGCAAGCCTGTTTGCAAATGATACTGTGTTGTTTGCTGAGAGTGAAGAAGAGTTGCAGAAGGCTGTAAATGTGTTTTATGATGTGTGGAAGTGTAGGTGATTGAAGGTAAATGCAAGCAAAAGTAAAGTAATGGTGTTTGAAAGGAAACAGAGAAAGTATGGATTTTGCAAAACCATACAGAGTGAAAGAAGAAAGTGTACTAAACTGTGCATTGGATATGGGGGAAGAAAGACCTGAAGTGAGAGAGTTAAAGTATCTAGGAGCTGTCTTAGGTAAGTGTGGTGATATGGACGGAGAGATAAGGGAGAGAGTAGTACAGGGTAGAAGAGTCATTGGGTCCCTTAATAGAATAATGAAGGGTAGAGATGAGTATGGAATTGAAGAGATGATTAAGTTACAGCACAGTCCTCCAAACCCTGAACTGTGCAGCCAAAACATGGACATGGAATGAGCCCCAGTAGTCAAGAATCCAGGCTATGGAAATGAGCTATTTGAGAAGATGGAAAGAAGAAAGAAATGAAAGAGTGTATGAGAGATGTGGCATGGCAGGGAATGCAAAGGGAATGAATTGTGGAGCGGTAGAGTGGGTGAAACATAACACTTTGAGGTGGTTTGGGCATGTGGAAAGAATGCAAGCCTGGGAGTTTACAATTAAAGGGGTTGATGCGAGTAGAAGACCACCTGTGACATAGGCAAATTTGGTACAGAAATACTGGAGGGAGAGAAATGGTGGAAGAATGAGTGGAATGCTGTGTGTGTAAGTGAGGCATGTAAGGACAGGGATAAGTGGAGACTCCTTTTGCCATGGCCACCCCTTGATGGGAGTTCATGGGGGAATGGGCATCAGAGATGTAGATAGATGGATAGGGGTCGATGTGCTGTCAGTGTACTGAACAGGGCAGTGAAGTGACCAGGGGAAACCATGGAGGGGTGTGTGGGGCCTGGTTGTGGATATAGGGCTGTGATTTCAGCTAGAGAATGAATATGAGCAAATGCGGCCTTTCTTTGACCGTTTGTGGCGCTACTTTCCTACACAGGGAATGGCGATCAAATGTAAAAGAAGGAACAGAGGAGGGAGCCAAGTGAGGATTGTTACCTCTAAGGCTCAGTCCTCTGTTCTTAATGCTACCTCGCTAACGCGGGAAATGGCGAATATGTATGAAAAAAAAATATATATATATATATCCCTGGGGATAGGGGAGAAAGAATATTTCCCACGTATTCCCTGCGTGTCGTACAAGACAACTAAAAGGGGAGGGAGCAGGGGGCTGGAAACCCTCCCCTCCAGTTTTCACTTTTCCAAAAGAAGGAACAGAGAAGGGGGCCAAGAGAGGATTTTGTCTTCTAAGGCTCAGTCCTCTGTTCTTAACGCTACCTTGCTAACACGGGAAACGGCGAATATGTATGAAAAAATATATATATATATCTTATATACCACTATGAAATGACTGATGATGGCAAGAATGTTAGAGGTGTTTGGGCAGGAAGTACTTTTTCTGTTAATCCATCAAGCCTCTTAGCAAAGCTTAGTGACTGGTGTGAGGCACACAATGTACCAAGGGCTACAACTGACTTGCTATTGACAGATGCAGATTGGCTGTCTCCAGAACTTGACCCTACAGTTGATTATGGTGAAGAAAAGGAAGTGGTAGATCTGTTATAATGCTTCGTGCAAGAGTTCAACATTGTTTTGCAACATGCCATTGTTATAGAGATGTTAAAGGTATTGTGAATATGAAGTATTTTTTATGTTATACTTGAGACAAGAACATTTGTGATAGAATTAGTTTTATGAAATGTTTTCTTCTTGTGTCACAAGTGTCGTATGGGCAAATGTTCATCAGATGTTGTGCATATACATTACTTATGTTTGAAAATTATCAAAGACAGAATATGTAATGAAAGTGATTTCTTGCTCAGAGTTCTGCAGTACAAGTGCCTGCATTGTGTATTTGTATATGATAAAAAAAATATTGTAGTGGAAAATTTACTTGTATCACAATTGTACAAATTAATGTAAAGCATTCTTGGAGCAGGGTGGGAAAAAATTACTTACCCAGCAACCTGCTGGGTAAATCCATGTTAAACGAGAGAAATTGTTGGTAGACTTGGACACCATGCATCTCTATATATTATATAGTCATAGCAGTTAATTGCTGTTTTACACCAAAATCAACCTTTTTAATGTTTTTATATTTTATATGAATGTACAAAAAAATGTGCAGAAGAGGCTGTATGTAAGATTCATTTAGATATGATGATGAGATATATATGGGGGATAAGGTAATTTACTTGATTTTTTTTCTTTTTCTGCCTGAGCTTTAATTTACATAAAAATTAATCCCTAAGCAGTTGATAGATATTCTGCAAATTGGTGCATAGAGTAACAGTATGTGGTTTTAGCTGTCCAAGTCTGGGTTTATTGAGGAAGCTGTGTCAGGACGAGGTGCAGATCGAGTGAGAGAATAGGGAGCAGAATTGAAGGATGTGGATGAGTGCAGTGTTGAGTTGTCAGTATGAGTGCATTGAATTGTTTGTTAAGGAGAGGAAATCATTGAAAAAATTAGAAAAAGTGTTGGGGGCAGGACAGAACCTTGAGGGACACTGCTGCTGATGGAGAAAAGGGGGGGAGGCTGATACATCAACAACCACGGAGATAGATCAGCCGGAGAGGAAGCTAGATATGAAGCAGCAAATTGAGGGAGGAACGCCAAAAGAGGGGAGCTTAGAGATGAGACCCCGATGCCACATCCTGTTAAAAGCCTTAGATATGTCATGGGCAACTACACATGACTCCCCAAAATCTTTCAGGGATGATGACCAGACATTAGTAAGATAGGAAATAATGTCACTAGTGGATCTCTCCTTACAGAAGCCATACTGGTGATCAGAGAAAAGACTGTGATTTTCAAAGTGTTTAAGAATATGGTGAGGATGGATTTAAAGACTTTTGAAATGGTAGATGTCAGAGCAATAGGACATTAGTTGGAGGGGTCAGTAGAGTCGCCCTTTTTTAGGGATGGGATGTATCAATGCATGTTTCCAAGGAGATGGAAAAGTTTTGGTTTTTAAGCAGAAACAATGCAGACAAGCAAGCACAGATGCATTTCAGAGGCAATCTCTTTCAGTACACTGGAATGGATGCCATTTGGACCATAAGCCTTGCTTGTTTCCAGAGAAAGAAGCTCTTTTCTGACAGTCCGAAAAGAGAATATCGGAAGAGGCATAAGATTAGTAAGAGGAGCAACAGGGAATGAAGGAATTTTAGAGTCATCCAAGGTGGAGTTAGAGGAGAATCGGGAACCAAAGAGAATCACTTTGTCAACAGGAGGGATGGCTATAATACCATCAGAATGGAAATGTGAAGGAAAGGTAGAGTGACAGAAGTTGTTAGAAATGCCCTTAGCTGAAAACCAGAAAGACCTATCAGTGGATGACTAGGAAAGGTTATCACACTTATTTTGAATAAAGAAACGCTTCACCTCACCGATTACGTGCTTGCAGCGATTACGGGCTGTGATAAAAGCTGAATGGGAGCCAGGGGAAGGAGAGTTTTTCCAAGCCCAATATGCCAGATCCCTTGTTTAAACCATGGATTGGATTGAGATGTCTTCTTGATGGAAGAGGAGATGAATGCTTCCATTCCTGCGAGAATAACCTCTGCAATGCATTTGGCAGAGACAGAAGCATCACCACATAAGAGACAGTAATTTTCCCATCTATACATACCTATTCATATATACACATGTACATATTCATACTTACTTGCCTTCATCCATTCCTGGCACCTCCCTACCCCACAGGAAACAGCATTGCCACCCCCTGCGTCAGTAAAGTAACTACAGGAACCAGACGAAAAAAGGCTACATTCTCTCACACTCAGTCTCTAGCTGTCATGTGTAATGCATTGAAACCACAGTTCCCAATCCACATCCAGGCCCCACAGACTTATCCATGGTTTACCCCAGACATCCCTAGGGATAGGGGAGAAAGAACACTTCCCACATATTCCCTGTGTGTCATAGAAGGCAACTAAAAGGGGTGGGAGTTGGGGGCTGGAATTCTTCCCTTCCAGTTTTTACTTTTCCAAAAGAAGGAACAGAGAAGGGGGGCAAATGTGGAATTTCTCTCAAAGGCTCGCGCATCTGTTCTTCACACTACCTCGCTAAAGCGGGAAATGGCAAAAATGTGTGAGTGAGTGAGCTTCGAAAGGAGACTTTTGTGAAGAAATATCAGGAGAGAGTGAGTGTAGAATGGCAAAAGGTGAAAGCAAGTGAAGTGAGGGGAGTGGCTGAGG
>JAYMFT010055638.1:0-15094 GCA_038088735.1 Panulirus argus | reverse complement strand
TATATATATATATATATATATATATATATATATATATATATATATATATATATATATTTTTTTTTTTTTCTATAGGGACAAGACTCAAAGTCTAAATCAAATAGGGTTGCAGGCCTAATAACCTTCCTTACAGGTAGCTGGCCGTAAAACCCAACAAACGAATCTCCCATACTAGCATTTCATAATATAATTATCTGTCTATCCACCTATGTATGTATGTATGTATCTATCTATCTATCTCTCTATGTTGAACGCAAGAGCGGGCGATGTGGTAGTTGATGACATAACTTGGGGACATGGGGAACTCAGTTAGAATGAAAGTAGTAAACAGTCTTGTATAGTTGGTGTGCTGAAATATGACAGGTGAATATGATTATTACTATTATCATTGTCAGCATAGTTTTCATTATCATTATCTTTATTATTATTATTATCATTATTATTATTATTATCTTTATTTTTATTATGATTATGATTATTATAACTATCATTATTATTATTACATAATTAATAATATCATTTATCAATTTATGATTATTATTATTATTACTGTCATTATCATTAATGATTGACTTCGTCGTTACACACAAAAGCTTGCAAAAGGAGCACATTAGATATTGGGTAACCTTTAGGGAAGAGTAATCTTGTAGTACTGGATTTTGAACGTCTGTGTTTGGAAGGACGACGCAAGAAGACCCCATGAGAGGATATAGAGTCGAGGCAACTGTATAGAGCTGATCAAGATGTCCTCTGAGATTATAGAGTGTGAGAAGAAGCATAGACAAGAGTATAGACCGGTGCTGTGGGAGGTTCCGTGAAATGTAGTACGTAGGTCTGATATGAATGGCGTTAGTACCCTTTTCATAAAGGTAATAACAACGGATATGGATAATATCATTGATAGAGACGTTAGAATATAAGTGCTCGTACTGTAGTAGTGCCCACCTACTTAAAACATATACGTGTATGAATCAATTCTATGGAATCCAACGGATCATACACACGCACATTTGCTGAAATAAGAATATGTCCGTTAATCATTACTTTGTTTAACGTCAGCTATCAACGTAGACCCCTGGCCTGCAGGGCCAAGATGTGATGTCCCCGTGGGTTTGTTAGGAGGAGGATGGACTTGCGTGTCCTGTTAACATAACCTCATGGATCTTCTACCCCTCACTCACCGTGTCAATCAATGGAAACCGTTTGACCTGCCTCCAACACCACCTCTAAACCCATAGGGAATACCACCGATTTCAGTCCATCTCCCAAGTCACACACACACACATACATCAAAGTGTCCCAATAGATCTAGACTTCTCCAGGAAGCGGATACAGTAAGTAGTCTACTTGCATACTACTTGTCAGCTGAAACATACGTAACAAACTGACAGAAAAAAATAAACTAATTTCTTTTCCATCATACATTAAGACGGGCAACATTACGGGTTATCGTACGTCTGGCAGTGAGTTTTTTTTCTTTTTCCACCGTTGCCAGACCAGGGCTCATACCCAACACCTGTCGGGTCTCCGCGATTTTCTTCGGCACTAATCTATTCATCACGTTTGAAATACCCGTAGCTCACATTAACGTATTTATCATAGGTTCTTGTGATCAAGGCATAATCCAAAGTATCTCTCTCTACAGAATACATTTTGTATTCATGCTGGAGTACGTGGTTTCCTCTCTCTCGTGTGGTGGTAACATAATTTTTTTAGCGGAATTAAGGTACTGTCACGCTCGCCGCATTTGACACTTTATACCTTACACACAGACACTACCATTCACATCCTTTGGGCTATGTTTGATTGATGATGCTCCAAAGAAACCGTGTTCCATGTGTGTTCTACTCTCAAGATCTCGATCATGTGCGCGGTATGTGATAACGTTGTTGACACAGCTGCTCCCGACACCCACTCTTATGTCACATACACATCATAAGCTCTGATGAAAACTCATTAGATGTGCACACAGTCTATATTACGCACATTTTCATGCCATTATCAATGTTGCTGTTGATTCTTATACGTTCAAACATTCTTATTCATCTCTCTATTCATAATTTTGCTTTCAGGCGTTATTGGTGTCTGCCAGAACTCAAACTCCAGTCTTTAAGAGACATAAATAAAAAAGAAACATGAAACAGCACAAAAGACTTTACACGCGTGGTCAAAACGCTAAGTATTTAATGGAGACAAATTCATCCCCGCATTTGAGGGTTAAGCTGGCATAATCAGGGAAAGAACTTGGGCCACTCAGAAACAATGATCGAGGTTAAAAGTCATCCTCGACTCCGCCCTGACCTTTCACGTAAACCTCTCATCATTCTCACAGCAGCAACGATAAAGAATAAGAAATAGTTATAAATATGACACAGGACATCCATAGGACTACACGAGGAAACATAGTACTACGTAAATGTGTAATCAGAAATAGATGGCAGTAAATTATGCAGAGACATTGATATCTGGGGTATGATCTAGTGTTTAGATAACAAAACATATACTTTGTATATTCATCTTAAAGATAAAGGCAGGAGAGGACATATTCTTTATATCATTCCACATTTGCAAGATTCTTTTTGTGCTATCTATCATCATCAAGTCATTTCCAACCCTTGAAGGGTCGATCAAGTGCATACAGGTATGCAACTTTCGTGTGCAGTAATTCTGTAGACATAGGATCTCCACTTCCCAGTCCGAAAACTGACAAAGGACAGGAACGCTTCTAGGGTGGACTAACCTTCCTTCTGTCACACAAATAACCATATAACTACATCTCCTTCTGTATCATATGTTACCCCTCACTGATATTTCATAAATCTTAATCTAAAAGATATTTAGGATTGAAGCAAGTCTAGAATAAGTCAGATTCAAGATCCAAGGACATACAATAATACCGCATGCGACTCTCAAATTGCAAGGAACTGTATCAAAATGCAAAAAAAAGATGGACTATCCCCGCAAGTTGAGGCTATAAAGAAGCATACGGGAAAAGATTTGTTGATACAGAAACACATGAAATCACATCTAGTATATAAAAGATAAGAAATGATGTCTCCAAATTCAAGAAGGGACACTGACATATAACAGAATGCAAAAGTCAACAAAATGATCAGGTGGAACAGGAGGAGCAGTGAAAGGGAAGATCATGTGGAGCCCGAGCAGTGAAAACGAAGAACATGTGGAGCACGAGCAGTGAAAAGGAAGAACAAGTGGAGCCCGAATAGTGAAAACAAAGAACATGTGGAGCCCGAGCAGCGAAAACGAAGAACATGTGGAGCCCGAGCAGTGAAAACGAAGAACATGTGGAGCCCGAGCAGTGAAAAAGAAGAACATGTGGAGTTCGAGCAATGAAAACGAAGAACACGTGGAGCCCGAGCAGCAAAATGTAAAATCCTATGAGACGGAAAACATGACACTGCAGAGACTGCAAAGGCAATAAGAATAGAGAAGATACAAGAGGAAGCAGATACTATAAGACATTAAACAAGAAAGAAAGTGGCACAAAAAATAGCAGATAAAGCGGAGATAAAGAATTACGTAGAGAAAGCTACCGCAAAATCTGAAGTGGTATTGTGAAATACAAGATGATATTGAGATATGAAATGCGGCACAGCTCAGCTCAAGACGACACATTCAACAGACGTTGCGGCTAAAGCAAGATTGACCAACGATACATACGATGCTATAACAAAAAATATGACGGTAACAAAATCTGAAAGACATTTCACTCAACCATGATGCTGCGCCGCCCTGAGAACCCAGTCTCACTAAGGAGTGTGCAAAGGTCCTTAAAATCCTCATACTAGACGGAACATGAAATCCAGACGGGTTCACTCTGTCACACAAAACGGTATATCAGAATACCAGAGGATACAGGAATATGCTTGAATGCACAGCAATATACTTGATAAACAAAATACAAAGAGATACAGAACAGATAATGAAGCAACAGCAATATTCAGGATGGTGCACCCATTTACACACAAAAGAGGTACAACTACGTATCAGAACTTACCGAAACGCTGAAATGATACCAACGCATACGAGATGGTACACTATCATTCAGTACAGTACAGCAATATGTGAAGGGTGCTGCATTGTGCTAGCATTACCGTAATCACTTAAGTCCTAAAGCAAAGACAGCTATTCCTTACAACGTTTCATTTTAAGCCAAGATTGAGCTACTTTAACTGAGAGAGGTTCACTTCAAGTCTCTTCGAGAGACTGTGCAAGCAGCAACAGAGGCAGCAGCGAGTGGCTAGTTTGCCATCCAAAACCGACCCTGGAATCTCAAGTTACCAACATATCTGCACCAAAAGCTCACGCCTGTACCGTGGTCTCACGTGCTCTCTGATGTATTTGAAATTAAAAGCGCTTCCTTTAATCGATTACTTGCCTGAAAGTCTCGTGCTCATCTCTTCATGATTCATGTTCTTTTATTCAGCAAAGTGGTTATCACAAAAACGTTTATCTTAATGTTAGATAGTCTTCTTCAGGCTCTCAGATCTTTATTTAACACATGTGTCTGAGTTCTAAACATTATTCTTGTCCATGTGCTTCAGCTAAGTAGCTGAGGGCTAGCAAATGTGTGCATTTTAGTTGTGCTTAAGAAACAGACCGTTTTCTATCCACCAAAAGCAAATAGAATGATATAAGTTTCCCCTCTTGTTTTCATTTAATCTCAAGATTTTATTAACTGAGCCGATGACTAACGATAACGAACTATCCCTTGTGTAACGAACAGGTTGTATGTCTTTTTGGGTCGTCTGATATACGAGACACTTAAATGCATTTAAGAGGTATTTGATGTCATTACAATATCACTTCTTCAGTGTCGTAATGCATCTAAACGTGATTTTCTTGCTTTTACAGAAATTTAATTTGTGCAGACATACATTCATTAATTGGACATTAAACTGATAATGATCAGACAGTTCTCAACAATCTAGCCGGGGTATCCAGAACAGCATGGGAGGTAAAGATGTTTTAGGGATTCTCAGATTTACTTTAATTCGATGAAACTGCCATCTTTCTTTTCAGCGAAGAAATTCCTCAGGCATAAGTGTCTGGCCCACGAAAGTTTGATCATATCAATCACATTACAAATCCTGATAATGTAAAAGATTATCATATTCATAATGCAGGTCTTTCTAGGACTAGTATTACCGGGGTCAATATTACCAACATCTTGGTCTTAAACTGTCTTTAAGATTCCGCAACAACAGAAGTCAAGCGAATGGTGCTTCGTGTTAACATAAATCTGTTTCTTGATCGACCAATCTAGTACGTCTAGATCATATTTCTTGGACAGTTTGCGTTCACGTCTCTAACAGGCAAACGTTTGTCTCCCTTGACGAATCGACTTAATGATGGGCGAAATGAAAATGTTGATAGAGCTTGTGTATTTCTGGTTGTTCACGTTTCACTTTGGCACTTTGGTAGAGGATGTGTACGAGTGATGTGCAAAACTGCATGTAATTGATCCACCCCATGAAAATTGGGAATGAAGATATCACGATGACAAAAATGTTGAAAAAACGAAGAAAAAACACAAGAACACAAAAATAAGATTGTATTGAGGTAAGTGTATCATCAGAAAAAAAGAGGAAATGAAAGAAGAGACTGGAAAAAAGAAGGAGAAGGAGGAGGAGGAGGAGGAGGAAGGATGAGGAGGAAGGAAAGTCGTAGGGTGAGCAGAAGTCTCCGGTCCACGATGTGAGCCGGATATCGGCCCGCACTCACGGCTCACAGCTTACACACGGAACTCCACAATGGTGCCAGTTAATAACACACACATACACACACACACGCACACACACACACACACACACACACATACACACACACACACACAAAGTCTAGTTCCCGCCAGCTATCACCCGTCATATCTATAATTGAAGGGAAAGTCAAACGGGGAAAGGAAGACTAAACAATCGAAATTACACCCATTAAATCTTTTTTACGAGGAGCAGGTCCTACACTTGTGAATGAAATCTCCTCTCGTTTTTGCCTGTGGCAAAAAAAGAGAAAAGTTAGGGATTTGGAATGATAAGAGAACTGAGGCAATTGGGAATCTCTTTCCCCCATGCTTTAGACCCTGATGATACTCTTGCTTTACGTCTGATAATTTGTAGGTACTAAAGAACTGCTGATGCTTTAAGGCTTATAAACATAGGGGGTTAATCCTCGGTAATTGTGGTCACACGGCTGACCACGATGGAAACTTTCCATCGCTGGTGGTCAGGAGGACTGGCCACACCTCGGCCCTCTTCCCTGATCCATTCCTTTGCATGCTAAGCTCGTCGGTACCAGCGGCTATGATGATATGGTACTCCTACGGACGCCCATCTGTTGTGGCACCGTTACGGTGCTATATAACTGGCATAAAGGACAATATAATCTGGCTAGTTTCGTTCGCATCCAGGGCATGATATGATATAATGCTGTTTGTCATTAATGCTTGGGGTTCAGTGCATGCCGTAACGAAGCACTATTAGTGACGCGTGTTTACTACGTGCTACAATATCATCCAGCTAGGAATGGTTGAATCTAGTGCATGGTATACCTACAGCGCTCCACAGCTATGGTTCTGCGGAACCCTGGGAACCCGCAACAGTCGTCCAGGGATTTTACGATATACTGGGGCTCCGCAGGTTGTCTTGCAATAAGAGATTTTCTCTATCTTCTTATTACTGTTTCCTATTTTTCCCCTGATCTCCTATGATCTGCGCCCGTGCAATCAAGGAAACTTAATTATTTAAAGACTTCTTAATTATTCCCTTCTCCTCCTGAGGACTGAAGCTTTGGTGCTTAAGCAGAGAAAGCTGGAGGAGAGAAAGCTTCGGGTTTAGCTCCTGACAGAGAGGCAGGCACGTACGAGCCTCATCCACATGTTTACCATGATCCACTTCGCACCTATTATATAACTGAATTAATTTTTTCGCCGATATATTTCACTAGATCAAAATCGCAGTACCCGTAATATTCTTTATTGATAAAGAAGTTATTGATCTTTCTAATTTCTAATGAAAAGTTATTTGATGTCCCCAGAGGTGCATCTAATATTGCGCTTCCTTGCTTTACCTCTGAAATAAAACCGGAACTCAACAAGACACTCTTGGTGTTTGCTGGTCACTTCTCTGTGTATTCAAGAAAGCTGGAGAGAGTAGGAAATGTGGAAACCTCCCGCTAAAATATAACAAGTATTAACATTTCTTACGTGAACTTTACTGATATGATTATATGTTAAATGATAAAACTCTCGCCTCGGCGGACAAGGAAAAAAAGAGAATTTAGCCAATATTGTGGGTTCGCAACTTTTTTTCATTTTCCGAATATTTTCTTAAAAGTTTGCTTAATCTCCAGTGAACAATTCTTTTAGACATTCGTATAAAATCTATGCCAACATCACCGTTAGTACCATTGCTGCTAGGCACTATAATACTAATGGGAACTTATGTGTCCAATGCAGAATACGAAATAATCTTATTAGTAACGTCTGGGTCTACTGCATAGTACAATGTTTTACTAGTGACTGACTCAAAGCCCCAGTGCATGTTACAGTATAATCCTACCAGTAATGCATTTATTTGTACGTAAATGACATAGTCTAAGCCAGTTAGTGATTCATCGGTCAAAATTATAATGAAGAGTAATTTTGCTAGTATGTCATGGATCTAATTACATGACAAAATATAATCGTTACAATAATTCATGGGTCAGGTGTAGAATAACTTATTAGACTACCTCATGATACATCATAATCCTGAGAGGAATACATGAGCCTCGAGAATCACAGCAAATGAATCCTAGCAGAAAATCTTCAGGCTATCACGCTAGCCTACTAATCCGCAGTATAATGCATAAGAGCTCTTGCTTTACAGACAGCCCAGTCATGGGCCAATCAGGCCTCCTGTTGTCTGTCTTTCTCAAGTAAACTCATGTAAACACTCCATCTCTCCTCATCCAGGCTTCATTCACTTCTGTGCATACGATCACCAGTTTACTGCTAGATAAGCCAGTGGAGGAACTGTAAAGAAGGCAGATTTGATCAGCGGGTAGCGCGTGATACATGAGGCTGGCCACCTCTCTTCCACCAAGCGGCAGGCACCTTCTTCTCCAAACCTAGCAACCAGTGATCCAAGATCGTCGAAGCTCCCCAGGAATTAAGATCACGTATTGACTTTCACACAAAGCTCACTATACTCCTTCTTTTTGGATGCTCCAAGCTAAGGACTCAGTGACTGTGGATATAATCATATAATTTTAAGAATCATTTTACGTTTTGCAGTGATATCATTCTTGTGTAAAGACAAGTTATAAAAGAAGGCCAAGTAATCCCTTCCAAACAACGTCTGAAGATGCTGGAGAATTCTAAAGTAAATAAATTTTCAAATGATTTTTCTTGATACATACCGATATTTTGAAATATGTAAATAGAAAATGGAACTGTACATCTTATATTAACCTAATAGATTCCAAATCAAATTATTGCCTGACTCAATGATGACAAATTCACACGATCAGTGTGCAGTCCTCTCACTATCTTGGAGATTCAGACCACAAGAATATAAGATGAAATTCGAATCTAGACTCTTCTCTTGAGAATCCAGCAGGTGTTTAACTTCACGCAGTAGGAAAACAAAACGTGGAGCTTGTGCCGCTGCATATTCATTGTGGTATTCCCCAAGTCATGTCCAGATTCCATACTGCCTCCTGTATGTAAGAATCATTATGGTAAGAAATAATGCATCAAAATGATGACAATTACTAACTTCATCCCTAAAGAAAAAAAAATCGTAAGTTATTTACAGTCAGAATAAGAATAACAAAATTGTTCAAATAAAAAAAATGATTTTTTTTCTTGGTGTTTTACTTGAAAGAGTAAGTATTATCAGTGAAGACTTAGTCAAGGTCCAATGCCAAGTCATGGTGCCGTCACTGGCCCAGTGGTACACGTCCAGGTCAACACACTGTGCAACACAATGCTCAAGTCAAGCACGTTGCTCAAGTCACTAATCGCTGCCCTATACACTTTAATGTCCAGATCAAGCCATTCAGACTACCCAAGCTAAAAGCATTGTCCAAGCCACTCAGACCGTCTATGCCAAAGGCACTGTCCAAGCCACTCAGACTCTCCAAGCCAGAAGCACTGTCCAAGCCACTCAGACTCGCCAAGCCAGACGCACTGTCTAAGCCACTCAGATTACCCAAGCAACATGTATAATCCGGACCGAACAAACACTGGGCCTAAGTCACCCTGAGTACTCGAGCTACACACACTACCTTGCCCCACATCCTGCCCCAGTCATACACACTACCCGGGCCTCCGTGGTGCAGTGGTTAGCGTTGCCGACCATGAGTCAGCGCAGGCCAGCCAATCCGGTGTCGGACTCGCATGAGTTCGATTTTTCTGTGTGGCAAACCCAACAAAAGGTGTTCATCCTCCCCTCGGGGTTTTTCGATGGTACACATATACGAGGTGACGGGGCAACGCGAGTGTAAAACTCTCCCTCCGTGACAGACAAACAGTAAGAACAATACCCAAGCCTCACACACTTCATCAGCCACACATGCTGCCCAAGCGACACACACACAGTGTCCGAACGCGCACGCACACAATGCCCGAGCAATGCACACTGCCCGAGGCACACACACACACACACACACGCTTCCCACGCCACACATAGCAACCTGAGTCACACAATACGCAACCAAGACGCATTCACTCTTCGCTAAATAAAGATTTTACTTATAATCATCTCGACTGAAATCGTAAACAAGCCATGATAAAAGTGATTTCCTTTATTTTACGGTTATCGATCTCTCGAAAAAAAGAGACTTTCCCTGAATAATCTTTTGTCACAGTTGTAGACGGCGTGTTAGCGAAGCTCCGTGCACATCTATGTGAGATTTACAAAGGAGTAAGAAGACTTCGGAGTAGTGTAGCTATGATCCGAACAACGCCAGGACTGTGGTGCATCATTATATACAAAAAGAACCGATTTACCTGGCTGGTTTAAATTCACATTCAAAAAGTCTTTTATATTTCTCGTGGTCCTTAAGGACAGATATAAGTTCTGTTGCTGTAGAATGAGTTCCACATCTCAGCATATGTTACAATACATCACTGACAGAATATAATATTGCAATGATTTTTTTTTTCAAGACTCATCTTTATAGATGTTTGGAAATATCAGCTTTTCAAGTATTGCTCCAAGAAAAAAAAAAGAAAAGCAGTGACGTAGGAACTTAAAAAAGTGTCCTTAAAAAAAATCATTCTGTGTTGCGCTGTAATTCATCATACACTGGCCTGAGACTTCCATGTCTCATGATTTCTCTTGAGAGGTTAAATCTTATTCACCGAGATTCACGGCACTGCAGGTGGTTGAACTTCGCACTGACCCACTGAGAGCGTTATAATACGGTAAACCCATCCATCAGAACAGTACAACGTAGATAATATTTCCAATGAAATAAAGTCTTCTTTTTTTTTTTGCAGAATGATTATGTATTCATACGAGGCTTTAATATACTGTTGTGGGATCTCTTTTTATCGTTATGTGAAAGGAAACTTTGCATCGCTGGAGTTTTTTGTCGCGCTGATTGGTTTAGCCGTAAAATTGAGAAGGCAACTGTCCGTTGTACAGTTCTCTCTAAAAGAAACCTCTCTCTATCTGCTCCACTCTGTTAACTATTCCAGGGTGATCTCGTATGAGCCTACTCTCAGCACTATTCATACTAATCTCTTTGTGTGTTTCTGTCCGTAACTTTCTCCGGCTTTGCTAAAAGAAATTGGCATTGTCTGATTTCGAGCATGGATTTCTTTATCTCTGCTTTTGTATAATATTTCCCACCCAGCTGTGATTTTAACCGATATCTCTTGCCTTTACAAGTGCATAACTTGACAGGAGAAGTCTCAAGGGAATCCTTTCTAAGCGCTGGTTATACGCACATAAGTCCATCTGGGTTTTAGTGTAGGGTTCCTTATTGTAGCTCTAACTCGTGTGTAATCTCCATTGGCTCAGTTCTCATGTTCAACCAACTAGTTTTGCTCAAACTCTTGTCTCTGACGAACGGAGCTTTTTAGAATTTATCTTTCCACATACTGTCTCTTCTCATTGTTTACGTCAAACATTACAAAAATCCAATTTCTGTTTGAATTGAAAAAGATAATTAGTAATCGTCTTAGATGATTCGCCAGTGATCATTTTGTATACAGATGGTCTTTCCTAGGTTTGATTTCGTGCGATGACAGAGGATAACTCAATATCGTTTTTATTCACTGATTAAGACGAGTTCTTTATTAGCATAGGATTAGATGGTTTTGCTGCTACGATTTCTTGTTCAGGACATTGAAGGGAATGAATGCTTTAGATATCAAACCTGTACTTACTTTCCAAGAATCACTTGATGAAACACATATTTCATCCCATTACTTATCAAATCCATGGCAGATTAATTTCTTCTTCTTCCTCGTCCATATATAATCATTAATCAAGCACAGAGTTATCAGGTAACGAGCTAAGCACATAGTCACAACTTTTTTTTTTATTTTTCGTACCAGAAATTCAATTACCAACTGGTATTGTAATTCATGGAACACCTCCATATCATAATCTGGAAAGCCTCACGCCAGTCTCAAATCAGCGACGGGATAGAATCGTGTTGTTTTTTAATCAACATCAGAGTCACTCCAGTGTACTGTGAAGGCGAGGCTCGAGATAATGTTGGGGAAATATACATGAAAGCCTTCACGGTCGTGAGCGGAATAAAGCCAGAGCTTTTGCTCAGTGGTGAGCTACCTAGAACCTGCTGGTGGCAGTAGAAACAGATACATTGCATCAAAAATGAACGTACAACTGGAATACGTTCAAGACGGCATATAATCAGTTATCATTCCCTTGCTAGCTAGAATACTGAATTCATAATAAAACACTTGCTGCTATTCGACACTTTCGATAAGCTGAGCCAATGCCATGGGGAGAGAAGTGAAGTTGAAGAAGTATATATAAGTTAGCTGTTATCTTTTCCCTCCCTCACACTCGCAAGAAGGAAATAAAAGAGGAGACCGAGGCGCTACTAGACAGAATACGGGAAGGAAACGTATGTTGGAAGTGTCGCAGGAAACGTATGATGCCATTGTACCAGATATCTTGTTGAGGATAGATGCCGTGGCATCCAGCCAGCTGATAGTTCTGTGATCCAGCTAGTTGGTGAAGAAGTGACCTAGTCATCTAAATGTGAAGCGTCTTAGCCACTGGTGTTTACCAAAGAGCATCGCAAATAACTTCTGTTTCTCTACCTTTCCTTCGCTTTTCCGTTCTGACGGTACTATAGCTGTCTCTCCCGAAGTCAAAGTAACTCTCTTTGGTTCCCGTTTCTTCTCTAACTCCTCCTTGGATGACTCTGACATTCTTTCACCCCCTGATGCTCCTCTTACTAATCCTATGCCTCTTCGCGTAATCTCTTTTCGGACTGTCCGAAAAGCGCTTCTCTCTCCGGCCACATGCAATGCATATAGTCATGTAGTGAAAGAGTGTGTCTCTGAACTTGTACCTGAATGTGTTGAAGTGGGGGAAAAAAATAAGAAGAGAAAATGTATCTTTATGGCAAAAAGATATAAATATGTCATTCACAATGACCAGATGAACAATGGAATTGAACAAGAGAGAAACAGTCAGAGATCTTCATGCAGAACTAAGGAAAGTAGCGTTTTCAGTCCAGTGTAGGAAGTTTATGTGGACGGTATCAGAGCTTCCTATCTTAAAATCTTATCTTCTCCATCGTTATCTGTTGTCTCGCTTCAGTAAAGCTCAGGGCTGCGGCATCCGTAGTCTCTCTCCCTCTCTCTCTCTCTCTCTCTCTCTCTCTCTCTCTCTCTCTCTCTCTCTCCCAGTATTTTCTTGTGGTCTAACCATATCACAGTTTTTTTTTTCCTGTTTTTTCACCATATCTCTTTTTTTCCTCAAATCTTACACATTTCTTTTAATGTCGATTTGTTGTCCTGTTCTTAGTGTTTGCTATAAAGGGATTTAACATACGAGTCTCTAACTGGATCTTTCATTTTCTTTGGGTTAGAAGAAGATTTAAAGTCTTCAGATATTACCGACGCTGAATAGATCCCTGTTATGCAAAATCAAGGTATGATAGTCATTCACGTTCTCGAAATAAGGATCATCAAGAAGTTAAGAAACAAGTGAATGGGGAGGAATCGAAAAGTATGGGCCTAATGATTGTTACTTAATAATCATACGATTAGATGAATGAAATTAAGTAACACTATATCATCCCTTAAAAGGCTTTGATCAATATCATATCAACATATGAGATCGAACCACAAGGTATGTTTAAGTAAATGGTTGAGTAAAACACACAGTAGAGTGTATAGTATTCCATAAGATATAGATAGTGTGTCGTGTTACTGTTAAGAGGCTACAGCGAGGCTACGGGGCTTTTGGCTTATCATTGATCTACTTAAAGCCTTATTAGCATGTGTATGTGTATCCAAATCAAGTGAATGATACAGGGCCATAAAATACTTAACAATAATCTTCCTTAGATTCATATTACTGGAACACAAATGATCATGTTGATAATGAACTGTTCCAAGACTACTAGAAAACGTATGAGAGGATCAAGCACAGAGGCAAAAGAGTAATTGGATGCTGGAGTAACTAAGGAACACGCCAAAATGTTATTCAAAATATACGTCTCAAAAGAAATAGGATTGGATGGTAAGAGGAGTGAAGGTTCAACACTCGCGTCTGGCCATTGGATCAACGCGTCAGCACCGTGGGTTTTATCGAGTCATGGTTCGTACTCTGGGTATTTCTCCTTTAAATTCCGAAGGAAAACGAATTTCTTGAATTCTACTTTTCTCTCGAGCTCAAATTTCACTTAAAGCCAAGACGACTTCTATATATCAGGAAATCTGTCTCTCTTGGGTTTGGTATATCCTGATTCCATCGTTTGGGGATCTCTGCTCTTATTCTTTCTCTTCTAAATCTTGTTCCGTCTATATTCTTTGCATCTAAGGTGTTGATAAAACTTCTTAGAATGAAACTCTGTACCCAGCGGAAACACTTGATTGTCTCAGAATACATTTTTCATTTTTTACCAATATTCTTTTTTCTTTAAACATAATCCAATTTGACATCATAAACGCCGTTCATTATTTTGAATCAGCAGTAACCAAGACACCTGACACAATACGCTAGGAAAAATATGTACATATAAAGGAAAAATGTTATTAATACTGTATCTATCACGATGATTTAAGCCAGACATTCATAAAAAATAGCGTGCTGTAAAGGATACTAGATACGATTTCCCAGTGATTTAAGTTATCAGGAAAATATATAGGCATCATGAATGACAAACTAACCATTCCTCAAAAAATTAATGCAATCATCAAAATGAATTCGAAATATTTCCTGGTCGCGGTATAATTAATAAATTCAAGGATTCGAACCGACGAATTCAAAAAAACAGAGAAATGATCATACAATACCCAGCCATCCCTCACTTCCTGATCCATCCGATAACATTACGGTTTTGCCAGAGTTGTGTGAAGTGAATATAAACAAGGCTCAGCTGATGGGTTTACGGAATATACCGAACGTGGATCGATCGATGTGGACCTGATGCACGGGGTCAGAAAACGGTCGCCTCACTATTGGAGGGAGGAGATAATTCAAGAGGAATCTACAGACCCTGGATAGGCATAGAAGAGGGTATATATGGTAGGTGTCTCGACTCATAGAGAGTCAGACGCTGGTGACTTAGAGAAGAGGACATATGTCAAGGGCGTCTCGACGCTGAGAGTCTTTCTGGAGATGATAGCGTGTTCCAAGGATGAAGTCGCGTAACGCCTCTGATATAGTGATCACCTGAAGCGGGGGTGATGGTTGTACACTGGAGATGCTCATGTTGACTATATTTTCTTGTATGATGCCATTTTTCTGGTGCATAATTACACCTACATGTGTAAAAACCTTGAAAAATTCTTCGAATTATATCACACACACACACACACACACACACACACACACACACACACACACACACACACACACACACACACACACAC